>KZ061760.1:240921-253095 GCA_002091835.1 Anopheles maculatus
AAGTTGAAGGGCGACAAAAAACGATGACACGAGGCGAGTGATTGATTGTGGCGGGAAAACAACAAATGCAAGAGCGAGAAATGACGGCAACCAGCGAAAACCTGGGGCGAAAGGCGAGCAGAGATGGTAATCAAACAGGGAAACGTGGCGATGGGAAAAAGAGAATGGAGCTCGCGCTAAAGAACTAAACACCCTAAACAGTTAGACGACGGACGAACGGTTTGGTGGGCTTCCTTTACGAAAAGGGCCGCATTTGATGTTTACTTGCGCAAGTGGAACATTAGCAGCAGTAAATCGAAAAAACACACTTCTCACCCTTTTTCCTTGTGCTTTTCTGTTGTTGTCTGCTGTTAAACCTAAAGAACGCGGAACGTCACCAGGAGCTGTGGGCGCACAGGAACTCTCTCACGAAGTACCGAAAGATCAATGCTGATCGCGTCGTGCTAAGGTGCCAGCAATTAACGAATTATAATTTACAATCGCTCAATAAATCGCTCATAAATGCGCTTGCGCCATTGGTTCTGGTGGGCTGTTCAAGGGATCCTGGTGGAGGGTTCCAATCGCCATCAGGGTTAGCTAATGATGGGTGGGGTTTGTAACATTTCTGCCGGCCATAGTGTGAACTCGATCATTAGCGTTGCGTTTTGGTGTAGCGCGCCCAGTTACCCAACCAGTGTACGCACCGTGATCGTGACACCAGTTGTGTGCGGCAGCATTATTTCTGGCATTTAGCTGGAAGTTGGAAGGTTAGCTGCTTATGATCGAGACGGAAAATACAAAAACCCCGGCTTGAACAAATACAGCACCAAACAGGGGCAATCGAATTAATTTCAGCTAATGCAGCATTCTGTTCGGATTTGTGAGGATTGTGAGTGGCGAGAAAATTAGATTCCTTGGCGTAATGCGAAGTAGGAATATTAGGAGAGAGAGAGAGAGAGAGAGAGAGAGAGAGAGAAAAGGGGTGCAGCATGGCAAACATAGCGCTAGCGAAAAGATTTACCTTTTTCTTCCGACCAGCGCTTGATTGTAGTGTGGATTGATTGAATCGTACAGTGGTGGTCATAAATGCAAAATAAGTTAATTTTTTATTTCAATAACCTTTTAGTACTGTTGATTACATATCCGTAGTGGGCAGAATAATCTTAAATAAGAATGATAATTTCACTTAATTGAAGCTAGTAATATAAATTGATCTACTTTCGTTCAGAGACTCAGACTATAAAGAGATTCAGATTGCTCAGACTGTAAAATGGCTCCTAATTTCGGGCGTGATCATTGGTTGTAGAGATGAGAATAATCACTCTTTTTTTAAAAGAGCCGAATGAGGTCTCTAAGACCCAAAGCCTCTATAAATAAACGAAAAAAAATCACTCTTTTCGAAGAGTTGAATCAGAGTGAGTGAGTGGTTACAAGGATTTGAATCTTTGACTCACTCTTTAAAGATTCATGAAAAAAAATTACATTAAAATAATTCTTTAATAACTTTCTACGTTTCAACTCACTCTCACCTTCTGCGCCGACTAGTGACTCCTTTTGGCTTCAAACTCACTCCTTATGGCTTCAAACTCACTCCTTTTGGCTTCAAACTCACTCCTTATGGCTTCAAACTCACTCCTTTTGGCTTCAAACTCACTCCTTTCGGCATCACACTCATTCTCAATCGCTGCGCCGACTAGTGCCTCACTCCTTTTAGTTTTAAACTCACTCTCACATGCTTGTAACTAGTGACCAACTCCTTCTGGCTTCAAACTCACTCAATAAGAGTGAGGAAGTCTTGGTCAATAGTTGCCGCATCGAGTGAGAGTGAGTTTGAAGCCAAAAGGAGTCACTAGTCGGCGCAGAGATTGAGAGTGAGTTTGAAGCCAAAAGGAGTCACTAGTCGGCGCAGAGATTGAGAGTCATATAAAATCTTTATGCTGAGTTGAAACTATAAACTCCTTTGCAAGATTAAACTCACTCACTCACTCGTACTCATTGTGCACATCTCTAACTGGTTGGATTTTCGTAGTCTAAATGAAAGGATCTAGTAATAAAATAAAAGCTATTATTATCACAAGAACAAAAATAGTAGAAGTACAATCATAAACTCTGAACCATACCATGGATGAAATGTAACCTCGATTATCAATCTAAATTCTGTATCTCCGTCATAATAGCCTGCTGGCTTCCACTTTAATAACAAATATTTTTTTGTGAAAAAATCCTTTCTTCTGCAGTTTAGAATCTATATTAGTGTATAAAATTGTACTAATTTGCACCTTTGTATTATTATTAACTACTTATACTACTACTCGTAATACGTATTGATTTGATTCTATAGATTGACGTTGATTTTTCTCACAATAATTTATTATAATCGCAATTTTGGGGTTTGAACTGTTGGTTTGGTAATTGAATTAAATTTTAGTTAACTTTTATTTACTTAAATATTGTTTTTAGTTGAAACAATGTTCTGAACATTAAAAATGTTCTTAAATATTTGTTTTCGTTTAAGGTGATATTGCGATGTTCACCACTGTAAACGATTGAGCAATGTTGTCCGTCAGTTTGGCTAGGCTGTTCGGTGTCATTACCATGACGTGATAAACCCAATACTCTTAAAGCCTAGCTTTCTTACAATCTTTCATCTGGTTATATTTTTTTTTGTTAATTACATTATTTTAGTAATTTTATATTTAATTTAAAGTTTTATAAAACAGTTTTCTAATTTCAACCAACACTGTACTGCTTTCTTTATGACATTAGAAGCTGGTGTGTTTTTTTTGTTCAAACATTTCTCTCACTCATCACAAAGAAAGACACCAGAAATGCATCCCGGTAATGGAAAGTCACTGCTGGGCCGGTGGCTCGAACAGCGAAAAGCAATTTAATTCAATCACTCCCAGGGGTTCCCTTTCTAGAGCTGGGTGGCTCGGCTACAAAACCCGGCAAGCAAAGCAAGAAAGTAGCAAATCGAAACTCGAGAAAAAAAGGGTTTTATTCAAAAGTGAGCGGATCGGACTGTGGCGCTTTTCTTCATTTCGTCGATCGTAGTTCAAATTGCAACGAGAGACATAATAAGCAATCTAAAAACTCTTCTCAAGAATGGCCATGTTTTGTGGTTAGCGTTCTTGGAGAGGAGAAAAAAAAAGGGTGGGATAAATTTGTTACTTCCTGCTGCTTGCTTTTCCCGGGCATCGGTGGAAAACGGTATCGAACTTCCCGCATTCGAAGCAGGAGGAGAGGGCCAGTTCGGCCGATCGTTTGCATCTCGTTTGGCGCAACCACCGAAAAGGAAGTAACATTTTATTTACCGTTTTCATAAATCGCACCTCGCGATCGATCTGCTTTGCCTCATCCCGTTGTAAGTCTCGAGCTCGCTCCAAACAAGGTGGGACGGTTGGGAGAGGGCATTGCCAGAGAGGTAGGATAATTAAAGCGAAATTCCCGAGCGGCCGAGCGCAAAAGTTATTGCTGCACTTTTGCTACCCATTTTAATTCGCCCGACTGTTTTAAGCCAATCCTTAGTTTGTTCGTACAGGGATTCTTGGGCGCGCGGCAATTGCTCCATCGAGCGCACATGAAACCTGATTGCAGGTGAATGTTGAATGAAACGGCAAGAGCGAGGCGCGATGAGCTGGTTGAGCTTTGCGCAAAAATTAATTCCACTCATTCTTGCGATTCCACCGGGCCGCGCTACGATATGTGTTAGTGGTCGGATCGGATTCGCTGCTGGTTGATGTGGGTTTTGCGGTAACGCGCGGCACAACAGGCAGAAGAACAATCCGAAGAATTGGATCACATTTTTCCCAGCTCATTTGACCGAGGAGTGGTTGCTTTTTTCTTCTCTTAACCTCTTACTGTGGGAATTGCTGATCGAAAAGTGTTATTTGGGTAATTATTAACTTGTTAGATGGGACAGACATTTGTAAAGGAATTATTTCTTACATCTGATCGGTAGAATGTGTCTTCAAGGCTCTGCATGTACACAAACTGTGTGCAATGCTCTACCGAAAGTGACTTTAGATAGCCTCTTTTTCAGGGTCATTTAATAACCAACAAACGGACCCCATCCGGCTTAAGCTGCATTTCGGGCCGGCGCTTCTGTTCAGCAGTTTTGGGGCCAGATTTTATACACATGTTTGCATTATTTAAGCCGCCTTGCCGATGGTCGCTGCTAAAGCGTGTAAGCGATTTGTTAGCGACCGATGGGGTTGATTATTATCCTTTGCTCAATCATTAGCAGTTTAGTGCCGCTTTTTAATTAGGAAACTTATAAAAAACAAGGCGGAATAATTGTATGACGCTGACAGAGCGTTAAAGTTTGTCAAGGATGGATGTCGTTTTATCACGTGCTTAGAAATGACATTATCGTAAAGAAGGATGGTTTATTTGGTTTGTGTTTGTTTTCAAGGAGAATATTTGAATTGAAGAAGCGTACTTGGAGTTTGATGGCGCTGCATGTAGTTGTACTTTTGGTATGTTTATGTTCATGAATTTTTACTTATGTATATCCGCATATATTGGGGAAGAATTTAAATAATTTTGTATTTAATTATTATCAAGCTATTTTCGTAGTCGCTAGTCATGTTGGAATCGAGAAGCTCAACACTTAATCGTCTTTTAACGCTAAACGGTTCGGAGCGTACTCATAGCATGTTGCTAGATGTTTGTTCTAATGCACCGTAGATCTAGGGTTCAGATCCAATTATGACCCTGCAAATATTCTTACTCAACACCTTTTATAGATGAGTTTTCTTGAAGATCTAACCTGTTGTATGTGAAAAATTGTATCAAAAATATTAACACACCTTATTTCATCCTCCAACAAGGAATGCGCGCCCTCTCTAGGGGCTTTCTCTCAACATCAAATTCTTTCACCAAATCAATTTCACCGTCAAAACTGCGGCAATACTACTGGCTTAGGTCGAGTCGTCGCGGTATCTATCTACCCATATTTCTTTCCCCTTTTTTCCATATTGTATCACCATCACGTACCAACACTCCTCCGATCAAACATCATATTCCTCCCACTCCAGAGAGCGATAGAGAAAGGTCAACAGCCAGAAAATGATCGGCCCCCGGTACGGTGGCGGGGAGAATCTGCATGTGTGGAGGAATTCGGATCTTCTTCCCGGCCTGGAGGCGCAAATCGGAAGAAAGCACCAAGCGCCGACAAACTTCATGCGGTGGTTATGGAGAAGTTTTTCCTTCCGTATGGATAAAAGAAGCTTATGCTCTTCGCTTCGTCTACGCCATGTGTTGCTTGGAGGAGGCAAATTTTCCTAATTGGAAAGCACACGATTTTCCATCCCCATCTGTGTGTCTATCCCGATCTGTGTATGTGAATGTGTACCTGGATACAGGTCGGCAAGAATGATGATGGATCATGATGCGCGAAGATTCAAGAAGCGAAGATGCCCACCACGATCATGACCACTTACTACACACGGCCAGTCTAAGCGTTTTTTCGATCGTATCGTGTGTCTTTCCCGTAATGTCTCAGTACTTTCCCAAAAAACCGGGGTAGGTTTTATCGCAACCCTTGGTATGCGACCCGGTGACGGCTAGTTGGGAAAGCTAGCCCACCACCGGAGAAGTACCGGCCATAAAAAAGGGTCGAGAGACAGCGAGATTCCATCATTATCACCCAAAAGAGGCGCTTTTTGAATTGCCGCTAACCGTACAGGGTGTATCAGACATTACACGGAGGTCGTGCTGTGTAGGGTTGCAGAATGAAATGTAAATTAGTCTCACCGTACGTGACTTTTCACGACCACGACACGGCTTGCATTCTTTCGCGCGACCCCCATATCGCCCACGTAACACACACCCCCCAACGGTGATGAACGTTTTGCGTATCATCATCACGCAAACGTGACGCATTGGTGAGATTGGGAAGATTTTTTGGGTCGGATGAGACCCCGGATGAGGCTACTGTTGCCTGTTAAATGTAGCTCAACTGGAGTTTACTCTTCACACAGCGCGTCGCTTTATGGTTTTGTTTTGCTTCGGACAAAAGAAGAGCGACAGAAGCGGTCCAATGTTTGCTTATTGTCGCTCGTCGTTGAAGTAGGTTAAGTCCACCTTTTTTTGTGGAGGAGCGTCTTTATGTCTGCTGCAAAATTGAAGAATAAAGAAAGAAGTCATTTAGAAATCGTTTAACCATTTCCGCTTTTCTTTCTCCTTTCGTTAAATGAATAGAATCTGCTGGCCGAACTGCGAGCATTGAAAGAGGCTAATCAGCGGTTAAGTGACGATAATCAGGAGCTGCGCGATCTTTGCTGTTTCCTCGACGATGACCGACAGAAGGGACGTAAGCTGGCGAGGGAGTGGCAACGGTTTGGCCGGTACACGGCGAGCGTTATGCGACAGGAGGTCTCCGCTTATCAGGTATGTTTCGGATGACTTCCTCAATATCAAGTCCTCAATATCTGTAGTTACTGACCAACGTTTATTGCTCTCTTTGTTGCAGACAAAACTGAGACAGCTGGATGACAAGCAACAGGAATTGATCCGTGACAATCTAGAGTTGAAAGAGCTTTGTCTGTATCTGGACGAAGAACGGAACAACACAGGTGGTCGTACGGCAGTCGTTTGCTCTAGCTGTGGTAACTCGTCGGCGAATGCTGTCCCCCTGCGGGACGATGGTGATGGCAGCAGTTCCAGTACGAATGCGGACGAGAACCTGCACAACATTGGCCAGTTTGGACGAAACGGAATGGTGAGTTGGAAGTCCCTTTTCGAATATCCGAAGAGTTCTAAGGTTTCTTTTAACGTTTTGTTTCCCCTCCCCCTTAGGATCTTAACATGCGATCGACACTAAGCGACCAAACCCTCCAATATGTTCGAGCGCTCGAGACTAGGATACGGCAGCTAGAAGAGGAACGGGCAGTAGTCCTCAACAATAGCACACCGACGACAGCTACATCCACCAACGGTGGACAGGTGCAGGTGACAACTTCCACCAGCAACGATCCAATATCTGGCCGGCCCGAAGCTGTCGTCCGTGCGCTACAGGTACTGGAGGTACGTGAACAGCTGGAGCGAGAACGAATCGGTAACACACCACCGGATCAGCTGGACGACGGCGAGAAGGCACTGGTGCGGGAGATGTGTAATGTGGTGTGGCGTAAGCTGGAGGATGCACCCAATACCGGTATCGATCAGCACGTCTAAGGATGCCATCCATCCCGACAATGAAACCTCCGAGGCTTACTGTAGAAGGCGCGAACACCTCATTTCAAATAGGACGCGATGTACAAATTAGTTTTAATTGCGATAGACGACAGGCAGCAGGGCTCGGGAATCGGGAATCGTAGGGAAAGGAAGAAAGGGCAGGGTGGTTCAGGGAAAAAGGACGCGTGTTTTCTTGAGAGCGATCTTGCGCATGAGGCAACATCCACTCTCTTCACACATAAACACCATGACACATCATAATCGCCGACGCGGTTATCAAGCATTGTTGATACTCGTTAACATCCTTTGATCCTTGCGCTCTCTTCCTTGAGCGTTTTTTCCCGACCGCGCCGACGTCTGCCTGTGGACACACGTTGTACAAGCTTTAGATGTTAGATATTTATCAGCGGGTTTATGCCTTTTTATGTACACTAAAGCCACACACACACAGCTTATCAGGCTATCGATGATTAAGGGATTTTTTGTGGGTGTGCGTGTGTGTAAAAAAAAGGATGTATGTGTTATCTCGTTTAGGTGTTCTTTTGATTTGATGTTAGTCTTCATTTTACACATTCTGCGGAGCAATAGATACAGGATGAAATGAAATGTACAGAGAAATTACAAAATGAGCTAACGCCGGATAGAGTATCACGATACGATTATGATTTCTTTGTTAGTGTTGTTTTATGTATGCTTTCCCCTTAATGTGCAGGCTTATACATACGTACATATTTTGTATGATTTTTATTTTATTTTTATTATCGTATGATTATGAATATTATTTTATTATCATTATTAAACGCTTACACTGTTATGGAATAAAATTTATAAAACATAATCGTATTCTTTCCTATTCTGGTATATCACAGAGCAGTTTGGTGGTTTCATTTGTTGAAATAAATATATTTGGTTTCTTTTTAAGCTAATTAATCGTACTCCTGACGTTTATTGAACATTTCTACCGTTTAATTCAAAAGAAATCATTTCGTTGAGTTTTTAAATCTCACTCATAGGTGGCGCTGCATCGTGGATGAATCGATTTTAGTTCACAGATTGTCCGTAAAACGCATAATGGCGCTGCATTTGAAGGAACGACGAGGGTTTCAAGAAACTTTCATGTTCGTTTCAAGGAACCGTTTAAAAATTGATATGAATAACACACATGTTTTAAATATACATTATGTAAAAAGAGTAAATAATAGAGAAATTCAAATGTCTTTTAATAAATATAAATATTGATTTAATGTCGGTCATTAAGATAAACAAGCTTAATCAACATTATAATTTTCATCATATTTAACTTAGCTTTACCTAATTAACACAAGTCAATGTAATACAACAAATTTTAAATCGTCTTACTTGGAATGTTTGAGGAATTACTTTTCTTCGATCAAAAATCGATCAAGGAAAAACACGCACGCACATCACTCTCCGCCAACCTTTGACATAAGCCTTTCTGGATCATGTTTTTCACACCTTCCCGTCCTCCATTTTCCACCTCCCCCGACACCAAGTGATGAAGGGTTGAACGGATGATACGAACCAGACCCGACACACGACCTCCGCCTGTAAAGAGTGCCGAGATCATTTCATCAAACGTGTCACACCCGACAAAACTGTTCGGGGGGGGAGGGCCCTGTGTGTGTGTGTTTGCTTGTGCCACGGGCACTTGACTTTCGTTTAAGAGGCTGTGAGTGAGTGGCTGTCCTCCCCCTTTTCGGTCACACACACACACACACGCTCACAAACAGAGCCATGTATGGTACAAACAGTGGGGATCGGAAACACTTTCCACCAACAGTAACGAGCGTGCGGGCAACGTCATGAACTGCGCGACTGATGGAAACCAGAAATTGAAAGAAAAGTGAAATTACTACCCAACCGCTTGAAGTGCTGCGGTGTGAAGAAGGAGAAAGAAGCAAGAAAGCTAGCAAGATGCAATTGAAGGTGTTCGCCCGGTAGACGAAGACATCAGACGAAGATAATTCCCTCGTGCGATTAGTGGTTAGTGGGTCTGTGGGTTTTAGTTCCTCTTGTTTTGTGTTTTTTTGCTCACTTAGTGTTAGTTTTTGCCACTGTTTCTGTTTGTAAGCGTTTGCTGTGGAAGTGTGTGTGTGTGTTTTTGTTATTTCCGTTTGTGTCCACACAAGCACCGAGTTGTCGTGGTTAATTATCAGTGTAAACAGTTGATAAAAAAAGAGTTTGTTTCCTCGAAAAGGTTAACCTTTTCTTTCTGTGTCGTTTCTTTCTCTTTCTTCCCTTTTATTTTTCGGGCAGTTCGATTTACCCTTTACCTTGCTTCTAAAACAAACAAGAGCATCGGAATTTCGTTAAGCTTTCTTCCACGGCAAAGAAAACTGTAGCAAAATTAAAAGTAGGTCATGTGTAAAAAGCTTCACCTCATACGCAATGGCCTCGCAGTGAAGCTGGAGGAAAGCACCGAAGCAAGCGCCGAAGCAAGAGGTCGATGACACGAAACCGAAGGGTTGCTTTGAATGGTTTCTCCCATTTACCCCTCCCAGCACCAGCGCCAAGTCAGGAATTGGCTTTACTTTTATTTTTGGGCACGCGAAACAAACGCGTCTTGCGGCTGTGAATGAAAATCGCGCGGCACTGGCAAAGTGGAAAAGATTAACGACAAAGTGACGCCTTCGCCGATCGATCACATCGGTGACGCATGGCCGTCGTTTATCATTTGCAGTATGGCGTGCTTGTGGGTGGGTGGCCGCACCGATGAGAAAGATGTCTGCAATGAATGGTAATTTAAATATTCCAAAAAAAAAAAACGTAGTGGAAGTGTTTAACGTTAATCTAATATGTTATGTGAGGGAAAATATGATAGAGACCTAATGTGTTATACCAATTTTATAAAAATCAACCAAATTTTTATGATTTATCGGTTGGTTTGACTACTAAGATGTCGATTTTTTAAGCAATAAGGTGTCTGGTACAAAATGAATGTCAATTTTAAGGACGAATATAAGGATTCTTGAAGAATTGAAATTTGATATCGATTTTCGGTTATCTGCTTATGTTTTAATTTGTTTGATCATGTTCAACATATGAGATAATACAGAATACGGGTTGTTTTATGCTTGAAGCACGCACTAGTTGAGGAAGACACTAAAGTACAAGGATTTATTGTAGAAATTCGATTACTTAATTAAATTATTTCTTATTTTTCTTTTATAAATAGTCTTATTTTTGTACAGGACAGTACTTACTTACTTATGGCCTTAGATCAGTACTTAGGTGTTGGCCTGCTGCAACAATCCTCAATACCGCTCACGGTCTAGCGAGGTCGTCTGCCAATCCCATCAACGGGGACGCATCATTACTTCATCTAAGCTTGGGCCTACCACGCCTTCATTGTCCTTGTGGACGGCCTAAAAGGACTTTATGGGCTGGGTTGTCCGGTGCATCATTCTCATGACATGACCAGTCCACCGGAGTCTGGCGAGCTTAATTCGCTGCTCGTTGAGCTCGTCGTTGTAGTGGCTCCTCCATTGTCCTTCCGCACATACGGATCCAAAAATCCTTCTGAGCATCTTCCTCTCGAACGCGGCTAAGAGGGTTTCGTCAGTTTTGGACAAAGTCCATGTCTCAGAGGCGTATGTGAGTACTGGAACTATAAAGGTTCTGTCCCAGTCCCAGCTTCGTCCGTCGCGACAGGTATTTTGTGTGGAGAAGTTTCCTCAGACTGCAGCATGACCGGATACCATCATTGAAGTTGTTGTCGGTGCTGACTATTGACCTCAGATAGGTGAAGTTTTGGACGACTTCGAAGGTGCGATCACCTATCTGTACATCACACCCCTGCGTAAATCAGTGTTTGTTAGCAGGGCCGCTGGTGCCGCTGGTTGATTTCCAACCCGAGGGTTAGTGCCGCATGCTCGATCCTTTGCTAAGCTTCTGCTAACCTAATTGTTACAATGAAACAAACATTTATTATAAAAAAATCAAACAGATAATCGATTATATTACATTTTAATCAACGATAAAGTTTATATATTTTAATTTTATATTGATCTAAGTTAAGTTAAAAAACTAAATTTTCCATAACTGATTCAGATTCATCAGAAATCATTTAAAGATATATCTGTAACTCAAAAAGTAATCAAATAATCATCAAATAAGTCTAAAATCATGATTGAAAATGTTGGTGCCGTGACCAGGATACATCCATACTAAATGTTTTGTACTTCACATTAATGGTAACATCTCTATTTCACCCAGCAAAAGGTATTTATAAACCCTAATTAAAACAATTTCATAAGTGCTATTAACATCCAAATACATCAAGCTCTCGAAAAGCCCGTCTCGAGAGTACTCGAAGGAATGTTTGGATATCTCACTCATCGCGTCACGCCAAGCTGTTTGCTTAGTGCATCTTAGCTGCCACGAGAAACCATATATGCATCTCGGATCGTATTGTAACGAATCACCCTTGCCACCGTTAACGAGCTGCAAACGGTAGTGAGCATAAATATTTGACCTTCCCCTTGATCTCCGGGAATCATCAAGAAAGCAACAGCTACAACCATCTTACCGATGGATCTTTAATCTTTTCTTCGGCTCGGTTCGAACGACGTCGTGCTGCAAGAGTGGGGAGAGTTTTGATAGACGCACTGGTCGGGCGATAAAAAAAAAGCAAGATCTCTTTCTCCGAGATGTGGCCGAGCGCATGAAAGCGATCGCCGAACCGTTCGGCCGATGAGTATGCTTGAAGTGATCGTCTGGAACGGACGCTGCGCTACGGTGTGATCGAAGCTGTTGCGCGAAAGGTTTGTTTTGGGTGGAGAATTTGTTGAAGCTGTGGAGATTAATCGAGTGCATCGTGTGCAGGCGGGTGCATCACTCGCCAACCGTTAGCTGGCGCAGGTGTTAATGGAGTGTTTTAAGCGGTGCTGCTTGCGTGTGAGCGTTGTGAAGTGAAAAATGGTGTTCAATTAATTTGTGGCATGGTTTCAAATCAGGAAAAGCATTATTAAAACAAACACGACTTAATGAATGCCG
>KZ061760.1:253110-335982 GCA_002091835.1 Anopheles maculatus
AATGCCGAGTAAAACATTTGCGAAACATCAAACTGAACCTTGTACTCGCGTCTAAGACGTTTGTGTAACCTTGGCACAGTGTGATTAAAACGTCATTATTTTTGTGGGTTACAAGCTGCCTTGCAGCAAATGACCAACTTCGCCCAACGTACACGGAGACAATCCGACAAAACTCTCGCCCATACACACAAAGACACACACGCACACATCTGGTTACAAGCGTACAGTGTAATTGGAGAAAGTTTTGTTTGCCACAAGTCGGTTTGCGTGCACAAGTCGGTTTGCGGGCCAAACCTCCAGTCCTGAAGATGCCCTGCTAAAACTGCCACGGGGATATAATGCCACGGACGAAAGTGACAATTTTACGGGAAGGAGAACGAGATAGAAAAAAAATGGTCGAACGGTTTCATTCAAAAGTTTGCGTCGTGTCTAATGCTTTCTTAAACTAATTGGCATCCCGGTGGATTGGGAGGTCGATGAAAGTGTGTAATTAATTGGCGATACATTGTATGGACGATGAACGAATGGAGTTGGTTTCCTTGTTGCGAGCTTAAGAATGGCAACATTTTGATGAACACAATTTTAAAGTACGTTCTTTACTCTTCTCGAAGACTCAATGCATAGCTTTGTATCCTTAATGAGCGCCTGGAGGTATGCAAAAGGATCGATTAGTATACATTCTTAGCTTTGTGTGGGTAGGTAGAAATAATAAAAGTCTTCTAATTAGTTATTTTAACATTTATTTTAAGTTCCGGCTCCTTCAAAGTCTTAAATGAGTTAAATGAGTTAAATCTTAAATGAGTTTAAAAACGGGCAAAAACTATAATTATTGTACAAATTTAATAACTTTTTGCTATCAATTAAAATTTTTGGAAAATTCTATTAAAAATGATGTGAAAAGAGGTCTCAAAAGTTATGATAAAAAATCTATTAAACTCATTGGAACATTAATCCCTCGGAAAGTGACTTTGCATATCGTATTAGAAACCAATAACAAAGTTCAAAGATAACATTTTTCTAATAAGTTATCAAATTAAATGTTTAATTAGTTTTCTCGGATTTCTCGGAATAATTTTTAACAAAATTAAACGCCTTTTAATTGTCCGTATTTTTTTAAATTTAAATTAGGAACTTGTTTTGCATACTTTTAGGCGTTAATTTTTTACACGCATTGTTTAGTCAGAAAAAAATGCATTCTTTATTTCGCAAGTCTTTATTTATTATCTTATTTATATGTTGTAACCAAGACCATCCAATCCAGTGTAAGCCTTCAGCACAAACGCGTATAAAATACACTTCCATCAAACCAAATTTCCATATTAATGCAATTATTTGTTTTTCCTGCCTTAAAATAATCGACAAACTGGGTGTTGGTTGGCACATGTCAGCTTGTTTTATTTTAATAAAATTCCACCCAAAAAAAAAGTGCAATAAAACACAAACACACGGTTACTGTAGGAAGTTTGCGCTTTGCAGGGTCAAAATTTACGAGCTGAAAATTGTTCTCTCGCCCTACTTCTCATTCCCAGCAATGGCTGTGGTGCGATAAGGACTGGGGGGAGGGAGGGTGCGAAAATTTTCATCACATGCAAGTAGCGTAATTTATGCATTCACTTTTACACAGTGCCTTTCTGTTACGTGTATGTGTGTGTGTTTAACAGAATAAGGCTCCATTGACCATCTCGCGCTCGGGCGAGAAGGAAAAACCCCGTGAAGCAAATTGTTGTTTCCCGCGTGGAATGTTGTGCCGGTCAAAAGTTTTTTCAGTGTGCGAGCGTGTGTTTATGTGTGGTTTTTATTTATGTAAAATTTTAAAACAATCTATCGAGTCTGTGTGCGTGATACAGTGCGAAGAGTGTAACGCTTTTATATGTCCACCAGCAGGTCCTTAAAAACACAAATCAAATTGCCTAAGCTACACTGAATCCTCATTAATGTCAAACGATCGAAATAGAACATCATGGCTTCCTTCGCCATGTTTTAAAGAGCAGTAAAATAAATGTGTTTCTATTGTGAGTGTGTGTGTGCGTTTGTTCGTAGTGACAGTTAAAAGTGTAATGAATAAAAAGCTGCTTTTATGTTTGTGTGACCTATAAAAGTTTAATCGTGCTGGGTTTGTTGTGTTGTGAACAGCCTTAAAGTCATTCTAGCCATCGCATTCTTCTTCTGCTCCTCACCGGCAAAGTTGCACCGTCAGCTTCGTTTTGAGCCCATAATTCCTAATTATGCGGAAAGCCAAAGTTGTGTGACTGTGTCTGCTGCCGGGTTCGAATGATAACAACACTCACCGCTAAGGAGCAGAATGGCCTAAATGGGCACGACGAATTGAAAAGCGAAGCTCCAAATTTACATCGCACCGTTCCGTTTCTTGACCGTAAACCACACCACACGACGTCGAAATTTAGCAACGTCAGCAGCATGATCACCACCGTTACGACTCGCAAGCGAAGAAAAAGGATCTCCGGCCTCCGGGGTTTGAGGTCAACCGTTTCTTTGTCTTTGGTTTGGGTGCTTTCGGGACTTACGCTTGACCCACCGCAGCAGTGTGCCGGGGCTCCTTCGCTAGCGGCAAAATCCTGGCCATCGATGAAGACGTACGACATTTGGGGTGCGGCCACGGTCACGGACGGGACGGCAAGGTCGAACGATTCCTTTGACCCAGTTGCAAACCGGTACAATGGGACGGCGGGAACCGGTTCCGTACGTCGCAGCCGGTACAGCTACGGTGAACCGTCCGGTGTCGCTTCCTTCTACGGTGACGCAAGCCATAGGCAACGGGACCCCGGTGATGGCTCACCGACACGAAGACGTTCCGCAAAAGGTAAATTAAAGCTACGTACTGCTGGAGTGAAAGTTTGTCACTTGGTGGAGAGAAAGTGAGATCGGAATGGGGAGCTGACGACTGGGGAAACCGGATTGAGCAGGGTAGGGTGGAAAAGGCGGAAGAAGAGTTGGGGGAAGTTGTTTCGTGTAACAACATAATTGCAGTGCGATTGCATCGATCGGATTGACGTTGGGGGTTTGGAATTGGCAACCTTGGCAAGCGAATGTTCTGGATGTTAGGAACCAAGGTTCCACGTTCAGTAGATGAGTTGGTAATTTGGAGTTTTGCAGGCATGCTTCATGCGTTGAATTCTCATATAAAGCAGTCCGCATAGTGTGTTTGATGCCACATTGAATGAAGTTCCACAGAATGACTTGATTTCTGCGCTGTTAAGCTCTTCAAGATCTTTGGGTATTCTGCAATGCACGTTCTTGAGAGCATTATCTCGAGTTCTAGATCTTACCGATATCCTAAAAACAGCTTAGATTTAAATATTTCGTTTATTTGTTTATGAGATTATGAGAGACGGAGACAAACAGCTAAGTCTTCAGAACATCTGGAAAGGTACATCAAGTTATAGTTCGATTTCTGATTATTCTAGTCCCTAACTAATCACCTTGTTCTCTAACTCATTTGAACAAGCTCATCCTTGTCCTTTATTTCTCACCTAGAGTTTTGGTTCCCGTACGCAGGACTGACTATCCAGCTACAGGTAAAACTAAGTCACTGAGAGCTAGCACTGGCAGGCCGAGACCTCACGAGGTTGTAGTGCCAAAGAAGGAAGAAGAGTTCTGGTAGTGTTTCGCATGGTAGACCCACATATTGGGTCATATCTGGACATCTATAACCCCTGAAAATATATTCTTCTGAGTATATTTAAAGGCCATCTACAACATCTTTAAGCTATCTTATTCGTGTGCTCGAAATATAGATGAGTTTATTTCGAATTAAATATGAACTTATTGGTTCGCTACTATTACCATCAACCTCAGTTTATCTGGAGGACTTTAAAATAGAATTTTGACATGTCTGGACATTTTCTTTACATGTGTCATTTAGACAGCTGTGCAAATCTGACATTAGAGTTCAATAAATCATTTTCTATAGCTATGAGAACTATGACAAGACAATTGTGTTTGCTGGTGATTA
Organism: Anopheles maculatus; assembly: GCA_002091835.1. Taxonomy (NCBI): domain Eukaryota; kingdom Metazoa; phylum Arthropoda; class Insecta; order Diptera; family Culicidae; genus Anopheles; species Anopheles maculatus. Next base: position 257,084 of record KZ061760.1, read on the forward strand.
TTTTGACGGTACAAAGATCCTCAATATTGCTTTATCATATCAGGACATAAGTGATTCTTAGGGATCCCTTCGTTAGTTTTGGTCATTTATGGTGCGGATTTCCTTTCTAAGTTACATATTATGCGGATGAAATGCCCTCAGTGGTTCTGTAAGCGCTTTCTTTTACTCATTTATTTTACAAAGCTCTCTAGGATCCTCTAAGAGACTTTGGATTGAACTAAAGGGGTGCGTTTAAAGTTATATAGGTAAATTAACTAAATAACTTTATATAATGTGGGCTAGTTCTAGTCTATCACCTCCTTATTCTACTTTGATTTCGTCAGTGGTATATTATGTAAAGCTAGTTGAAACAACTCTGTCTGGCCTGGTTATTAACTGATACAGCTAAGATCCTAGATTAGATTCCATCTATCACATGCGGTTCACCCTATAGAAAACAGAATCGCGAAACTCAACCTGAGGTCACGCCTGAGTCTTGTGGAATCATGAGAAATAGTCTTCGGCACAAAATATGTAGTTCCACGCTGCAAAACGTTGCACTACACCATAATAAACGATCTGAACTTGCTTATTAAAAACACACACCCAGTGTGATGCTCCTTAAGCTCTCTAAATGCTTCCCAACGCATCGCAAACCCGCAGTGCAGTTGATACATCCGGAAGTTAAATCATTACTTACACGAAAATTCATAACCTTCTTAGCCGCATGTTCGCCTTGCTCGAGAAATGCTCACCACTGCCAAGCATCTGTTGTTCCTTCCACGAAAAGAAAGTTGATAGTTTCTTGACGACTCGAGCGAGAGCATCATGCCGATGGTGGTGGTGGCGGTTGGCCGTTGGTTAAACAGATCTGACACCAAATTAACAAACGACCGACGGGTAGAATAGAGAAGCAAGCATAAGGATCGTAAGGATAGTGTGCCCTAACTACGCCGTAATGCGCTTTACACGGATGGTGTGCAGTGCCCCACAGTCTAGCAGTGTAGCAGTGTGCGAAGAGGAAAACAATAACAAAAACGAAGTCACAGCCACTGCTACTGACTGGTCGTTTGCACTGCAGTTGCACTCGCACACGGCAGGAGAATGGCGTTGTGTAATGGTGCCGGTGTAGTACTAGCTGTTGAACAAGCTAAACACGTTCCTGTACACGGCTTCGGGAGAAGGAGAAGCGAACCGTAAGCATAAACGAGGTTGGGACAAAGTTTGTTGCCTTACCAGCGTTTGGGGTTCGTGCTGTGAGCGTAGCAAGTTCACATTCTAGACACGAGACGGTGTAGATTTGGTGTGCTTGAGTTTTCCTGATGAAAGGCATGATGCTGTGGAGTCCGGAGATGAGGTCCGGAGTTCCCACTTGTTTGCTCTGGCCTACACGTACCCTAGCGCTGGGAAGGAAAACGGCGTGGTTAATTGGGTGCTGAATAATCCATGGTGTGAGCTGCAAGTAATCGTAAATGGGCTGTAAGAACCTTGGAAGCGAGCAATACGTACGGGACGGGCAAGAGCAGGATTTAAAGCAGGACTGCTAAGGGATCATTTATTTTTGGGAAGAATATTTAAGTACCTTGTTCGGATATTATGCAAACTTTTGGTCGAGTTTTGGTTGCCTTGACGCCGTGAAGAAACGGTACTGGATAAATACTAAAGAGCGAAAGGACTTTAATGTGGCCCGGTTCTCCGTCGTGGTGGACGTTTTAATGGGAGCGATCGTAACCTTTCATCCCAGCAGCCAGAAATAGGATACCGAACCTGGGTAAATAAATAGCCTTGGTGCATTCCTATCAGGGTTGGTCGCACACACACACATCTTCATTACCCTTCTATCTAAACGAGCTGCTCATGAATAGTTAAACACGTCCACCAGCAAACCCTCAAACCATATGAACTTCGGACCGGATTTTGATACCTTATCCTCCATTTCCTAGTGCTCAACTTCCTACCGGTGCCGGTAGATGACGAGTGCCTGTCGGATGATGGCCGCCGGACGGGGATGTGCATGAACGTGTACGAGTGCCGCATCCAGGGAGGAACTGCTCGAGGTCAGTGTGCACTCGGGTTCGGTGTGTGCTGTGTGTGTAAGTATTGGTCGCACCCTTTTCACTGTGGGAGCTGTGGAACTTCAAGCGTGCTTCATTTCATTTGCTTCCCTTCAAGTTGTCGCCACCTGTAACGAGGAGATAGTGAACAACATTACGTACTTTGTGTCACCGGCGTTTCCCGGCATCGTGCCGAAAGATCTGGGCAGCTGCAAGCTGAAGATAAAGCTGATGAATCCCGACATCTCGCAGCTGAAGTTTGATTTCATACACTTTGCGTTGGTAAGTTTTGGTGTTGCGAAGTTCTTGAGAAGCTTGCTCTATTCTCTATTCTACTCAGGGTCAACCGAATCGACGTACCGGAGTATGTGAAGGAGATCTGTTTCGGCTCGTAGGCGGTATCTCTCCGTTTGACCTGTGGGGAAAAAACTCGGGTCAACATCTGTACTACGATCTTAGCCCGAAAAGTCGTGCTGACGAGCCGATCGAGCTGGAGATGAACTTTGCCTCACGGTCTTTCGCCCAACGGCTGTGGGAGATCCGAGTGTCACAGATCCCGTTCAGTCAACGTTCGCCGAGCGGTTGTATGCAGTACTTCACCGGTACGGAGGGTCTTATACAGACGTTCAACTTTGCGGAAAATGGACGATATTTGGCGAACCACAACTATCGCGCCTGTATCCGGCAGGAGAAAGGCATGTGCTCTGTATCGTACGAACCTTGTGATGATCAGTCGTTCCGAATCGGTCTACCAGGTACGGGTGGGCAAGGACCATTTGGTGGAGGACAAGGAGCAGGAGGAGGAGGAGGAGGTCCACTAGGAGGATTAGCACCATCAGGAATTCCAGGTGGACCACTAACGGGGACTGGGACCTTCTCGGATCCATCACTAGCAGATGATCCACTAGCACCCGCAGCAGATATTCCCGTGGAACCATCCCCAGTGGCTGATCCAGCAGTTGAGGCATCTCCCGAAGCACCTACGGCAGATCTAGAACCGGCGGCCGATGAACCAGTCCCGGCAGAAGAAGAACCCGAAGTAGCAGCCGATGATCCAGCGGCGGATGATGAAGGATCTGGCGGCGGTGGTGGTGGATTCTTCGATGGGTTCTTCCCATCTTTTTTCTCACGCAGCATCTTCGACGATGATGAGGAAGAGCTGAAGGGTCCGAAACGACGGAAAGGTCGTACGCTGGCGAAGGAAAACTGGCATGCACGACAGTTCGAAGGCATCAACTGTCTCGACCGGATAACGTTACCATGTATCGTGGAGGACTTCATAGGCGTTGGGATGGGTGATCTTCCCACCTGCAGGCCAGTACACTGTGGGAACTCGCTGTGTCCGCCGGGTGTATCGCCGTGCCGGGTGGAAACTTCAGTAACACCGTTTCGGTTGGGCATACACTTTGGCGAAGGTATCGATCGGGGTAGTCCGGAGGATAATTTGGGTGCGTGCATTCGGTACAATCAAATTCCTTGTGCGGGTTAGTGCATATGCACAGATAGGTAGGGTGTTAAGGTGTTGGCAGGAAGGTTGATTCTGTATAAAATAGGTTGTATCGGTGTGTGTGTGTGAGAGAGTGTGAGAAACGTATTTATTTGCCATGAACGAGTAGCGATGAAAAGTAGGTTAGTAGACGAGTGTCGGTACGGATGTACTGAGAAGGAGGTACCAAGTATGGTGGGGTGCAAGTCATCGTACACTTGTACCCACTTTGTGTTATTGAAATGCATTTTCTTTGTTCTGGTGCAAGTTACACGGTTTCTTAATGTAATTGGTAAATTCATGTACGTCCAGATAGATCTCCATCTCAGCACCAGGCTAAAGCATTAGAGTGGAGAAAAATGCCGAAGGACTGCGAAAGGGCAAGTATTTTTTATCAAGTTAAAGTCTTGCTATAGTTGTAATTAGTACTGTTATTGAAAGATAGTAGATGAAAGTACCATAATTTATTATAGAAATAAAAAATATTATGAATAAATAATATTTAAAGAAAATATAAAAACGATTTTCACATATTGCATAAATTCAGGCGTAAAAGCGGAATATCATTGGAGCACTTTAGCTGTTATATGGAGTTATATGTAGGAATTTGTGTTCTATTTTTTTGACCAATTTGTGAGTAACACTTACCCTGTATGAATGGTTCTGCTACACATTTATTCAACAAAATCACTCTAAAATATTTCATAATCATTTAAATTGCATACATTTAGGCGTTTATTCTATTGTATTGATGTGATTTTGTTGTTTAAAGTGTGATATAAAGATGAATTTCATATTTTGTCGCTTGTGTTTGCTGATTGATGAGTAGAATTTGATCTTTAATCTGTTTCAGATCGTGATCCGTGTCTTATTAAGATAAAACTGATGGAAAAGAATCCTAAATGTATTTTGAAAATATTATTGTTAAGGATAAAAATACATGCACACATACTTGGTGTCAAACCTTTAAAATTATGAAAAGAAATTTACGCTCTTTAGCTTCATTCAGATGAAATTATTTGATTATAAAACTGCATTTACTCAGAAAATACATACATTTAGGCACAACGATAATCTTGATCTCATACGAAAGGACATTTATATTTTGTTTAAACGTCAAAAGATCCACACATGCCTTGCCATCGATTGATGAGCACCCTCCTTCCTCCCATCATATCCCCCTAACGACTTAATAACAACTTCCTCTTCGATCAACCACGCCATCATCGCTCTTGATCGAGCACATCAAACCGTCTGATGTACAGCAATAAAACGATGTCATCAAAATATAAGCCGATAGATAAATAGATAAAAACAAAAACCGAGGAACGTACTTTAGTACGTCGCTGTGATGTGCACCTCCTTGTTTTATGATCACCGAATGGTCCCGGTTAATGGTGGCCGAAATATGGTTCTGTATGGGGTTGGGAACGCTTTCCGTGCAGGACTTTATGCGTCGGTTTGCCGTAAAATATAATTTCTATCACTTTACCTTACCTTTGGGGATCGAGAGAGAAAGAGAGCGTGAGAAGAGGAAGAAAACAAACGCCCGCGAAACAATTGATTGTGACGGTTTATGTAGGTTAAGAGCATTCCGCTGTCATAAAGGTCCGTATCGAGCATGTGGTGCGGTTGGGTGCGCATTTGTTGGATGTTTTCTGATTCAATTTCGGTTTTGCGGTTTTCTGGGCACTGTACGATGAGAAACGAGTCCCTTGGTTGAGGTCCCCCGTAGGTGAGATACCTAAGGGAATTGAAGTTGGATGTAACTTCATATTGAAGGTGTTGGAGCTATGTTTGGTGGTCTTGATATTCGGAATAAAGTATAATTTAAGCTAAAAATTTAGTTTCAAAGTGATGCTTCTCGCTTAAAGTTCATTTATTTCGAGCAGCTCACAACGACTTTAGCAATTAAATTGTTTTAATTAACCTTCTCTTGCTTTGGGGCGTATCAGTGCGCACAATTCGCTGTCTGTATTTCCCCAGCTGACCGTTGACATTATTGCATGATTTCTTTGCCGGTACGTTATTCATCGCTCTCCCCCCCAAAAAAAATACAACGCCATAATCACAGTGCGACAAAATTGGACAACTTTCGATAGCGACACCCGGCGCCTGTATCGTTCGGCCTGATTTAATTCCATCGAGCGTAGAACCCGGGGTAGCCTGCAGCAGGGTCCTTCGGGGGGTTAGCAAATGGCGAATAACTTTCTCCAATTGACTTGAGTTTAATGGTTTCTTTATGAACTTTTGTACCGCCCTGGGAGCCTGAGAACCGAGAGTTGAAGCGAGTTGCACAAAAACCGGGACACGATGAACGTTGGTGCAATTCTGATGCTATGTAGTTTTCTGTCGGTCGGGCCTACTTCATCCTTCCCGGTATAGTGCACGTTGAAGGGTTCTTAGTTGGTGTGCCTGCTGTCCAGTTGGAAGGATACGGCAAACCGGAACGCTGTTCTTGTGCGAAATGAAATTTTAATCTCGTACTTTATTACCACCCAGTGCTACCGACCGCTTCCCAAAGGCGAGTCGAAGTTGGGCAGAAAGCTCGAGAGCGAAAAAAAGACCATTTCGACCTGTGGCCGTGAAAAGATTGCAACAACTTGTGAAGTGCAAGGACGGATCCCTTTGTGGATGTGGATTGTGACCGGTAAAAGCATTGTAGTACGATTTAAAATGTTCCGCCAGGTAGACAGGAAGCACAGATTGAAGCGGATCCGGGCAGCGGACAGACGGGGCATAAATCGTGGAGTTTTCAAAAGTAAACCAACGAAACAGAGGAGCAAAAAAATGGGTCAAATGGGTTATCTGAAAGGATCCGGCGATGTTTTTTTTTGAAGAACTCCAAAAGGATTTTCACACCGAAAAAAGGAAAACATATCCTTGTGGAAAAAAGGTGCAAACAATTAATGTACAACAGAGGCGGAACAAATTTCGGCAAAGAAAAGCCCCCGGGGAACAGTTTCTCAGTAGTGGAAAACAAAATGGTACAAAAAAAAAAACTGGAGTCTTTGTCACGTAGCTTTCGTTGGTAATTATGTTTTATTTTTCCGTATCGACCGTTCCACACTTTTGCATGAATAATGTTTCATCTATTCCGATTCTTTCCATTTCGTGTTCTAGAAAACAAAACAAACTCAGGATGCAAGCAGAGCACAAAAGCAATGACATTAGAAATGTTATCACAAACTTGTTTCGCATGTTTAGTTAAATGCTTTTGGCCGTACAGTACAAAAGCAACGCAAAATCATCGCTTTGTTTTCATTCTCAGGTTAGGAGCAACATTCAAAATCGGATTATATCTCACCGTCAAGCAAGATAAACATGTCCTTCAAATGCAAAATGCGAAAAAAAAGTAAGGTAAACACATTAAAACATGAAACCGAAACAGAGAAGAGAAAAGAACAAACATCAGAGAATTGCATTTGTCATGCTTTCATTTTCATGTTTGCTTTCTGCAGTGTGCCAGCATATTAAAAAAGCGGTGTGAACGAAAGAAATTTCTTTGCTTTTTCTATTCGTTTTTTTACGCTTTCTTTTGCTTTTCTTATCAGTTATTTCCTTCCCATCCAAAGTGTCATCTTATGAATTTTGTTTTGCATTTGCTTTTTCCTGTTGTTTTCTGTTTTTTTTTTTCGCTTACTCCTCACCTAATAAATGTGCCTCCGGGTTTTGCTGCTTGCTGGTATCACTTCCATTTTGAATTTGGTTTTTGCATATTTTGTTTTGTGTTGTTTTATTTTCATTTTGTTATGTGAAGCTTCATAATTTCTTAACAGTGATATCGGAGTAAGAGGGTTGTTTGCATTTCTCCTGTCATTTGCACGGTTGATAGTTTATGTTTTTCTCTCTTTCTCTCGCTGTTTTTCTCATTCACTCCTTTATTATTCTGTTTTGATTTACATTAATTGAATGCATTTGCATCGAAGTACACCGCACACTTGAGCTTGGCTAGAAGGATCAAGTTTTGTTTGGTTTGTTCGTTGAGTATCTATTACTATATTTCTTAGCCAAGTAGAGAATTTTACAATTGAATCGATTAATATTTCGGCTTTTTTTTTCTTCCTTTTTGTTCCATTTGCCACACAAGGATTAACCTTTTCCTTTCGGGGGTGTTTTTTTTCCTTTTTTATATTTTAAATCTACTTTTATCACATTCAACGCTTATGATTTTGTGTGTTTGTTTTATTTATTTTTGCAATTTTGGGTTTTTCTTTAAGAGTTTCTTAAATAAAAATGCTTGTTTTATAAGCGAATCTTTGCTTTAGTTTTATTTAAAATAAATGTTTTTAAATGATTGAAATCAATTTTAAAGAGAAAAAACCCTTTTCTGTACCAAAAATGGGTTAAAATGAGTTGGAAAATTGGAACAGATACAATAATAACAGTATTTCGATTCAGAGAAACCTTTCTTTTCAGAACTTGTAGATATCTATCTCGCTCTCTCTCTCTTTTTCTTTGCATGTGTGTGAAAAAACCCCACAAGACGAGTTTGTAAAAAAGCACCATAATGAAGCACCCTACCAAGCGCATTCGGCAATTGAGAGCGTACGGTGAAAAATATTCACATTTATTTTTATATACGCAATCACTTACATCCTATACAGTGGTCGATTAAAACTATGTACGTGTCATTGTGCGTGTGTGTGGTTGTTGCCTGTTGAAGCGTGAAGGCATAATTGAAAATTGAATCATCATTCGTTTCGGCTGGCTTACAACCAGAACCCCCCCGAACGATGCTCTAATCTTACGCTTAGCAAAGTGAGCTTTAGCTTGTACGTTACAATTACAATTACACTGTAAATACAACGCCGATTTAGCAATTTGGATTTGGTTGCGTGAAGAGAAAATAGAACATTACACACATCATTACGCACGGCGCGCTCTTTCGGTTACATATTTACATAGCTTACACGTGTATTGGCGAGTACGACGGTATTTGGGGCGAATTGTTTGGCATTCCGTTGGCGGTGCTTGGCGATTGCATACGGTACGGGCGTCGCTTCGGAAGTGCATGCGTGGCAGCTTAGATACGCCTCAAAGAAAACTTTTCTCCTCGGCCGACGTTTCCTTCGCGGTCGTGCCGTTGCTCTTCAGTACCGCGTTTGTCAGCTGGCCGCTGGCACTTTTCACGATATTGCACTGGCTGGTACTGTTGGCGATCGGTTTTCCACCATTACTGTTGCTCTTCGGGTTGCTCGTGTTGTTGTTGAGGACCGTAGTGCTGTTGTTGTTGATGCTGGTAGCGTTGCCGAGCGCCGTCGGTCCACTGGCAGTCGTCGGTGTGGTAACGGTCGGTTTGAAGGTTGAATCGCGCGGAACCAGCATCATCGGGGTGGGCGCAATGCTCGGCGGACGTACCTCGAACGTGGGCTTACACATGGCGAGCGCTGGATTGGTGTGCAGGCCAACGTTTTTCGGACACATCGCCACGATACTGGCACCGATCGGACCTGGATGAAGATGTGGGGGTTCGGAAAATTAGCGACAAATTGAATGATCCCTGTTTGAAGGACAGGTTGGGGATACAGAAATAGGGGGAGAGTACACAGGTAAACAACATGCCTGCAATGGCTACAAAACAATCATAAACCATCAAACAGATTCTAGAGAGAGATAGAGAGAGAGAGAGAATTGGAAAGAGGGAGACAGAGAAGAGATAGAGTAGTACCACGGTCCAATAGATGGAGGGATGCCAACATGGAACATCAAACGAATCGCTAAGTAGAAGTATAGTGAACACTGGAACACAACTGGAGCAACTGTTTGCAAGTGTTTTTCTTTTCGAACAACGCAACGATTAGGATCTACATTGAACAGGGGGATATCCGGGAGAGATTACTATGCTAACATCAAAAGATTAGTTGTTGCAGAATACAGACAACCCGAATAATACATAAATACTGATGAGTTTTATCAAGTTAGGAATGTTCCGGATGAATGATTGGAAAGGATTTGAGAGGAATGAAGTCGTTTTGATGTCGTGCAAATTGCATACATTTAGACGTCTTTCCACAAATGATTTAAAAATCACATTCTCTCCTTTATCACAGAGTGCCCCAATGTATGCAATTCGCAGACCATAACTACCTTATGAGAATAATCTATGAATCTATTCTTCCCATCGAGATACAGGGATTGAACCACAAGGAGTCTGTCTGAGAAATTACTTCCAAATGAGGCAAATGATGCGTTAATGTGTTGTCTTAAGTTTCTTCATTAAGCAAGGCACGCTCAAGCACGCCATCTTGCAGTCTTTCTTTCCGTGGTGCGTGTGGTTAATTTATGATGAAGGTAGAAGCTGATGGTGGCGATTTAAGGTAATTTGTTTGAATCTTTAAGCAGTCGCCTAAGGTGTGCCTTTAAAGCGAGATGCGAGATGTTTGCGTGCTTAACAGTGATGACTCTCTACAGGGAAATATAGGGATGAGTTGATGTGTGTGTGTGTGTGTGGGAAGGACATCTATAACTACGACAGCAACACTCATCAACTACGGTAGAAGGAAACCAGACGATGACATTAAACTATCACACAGACACACACAGAGAGAGATACGGATACATTCATTTCGCTAGTCTAATGTCTACGAGGGCCAGGACATATACAACACTCTTGGTGAGGATTATCTATGGTGTGATTAAAAATTTAACGTCATATCTTAGAAACCACTGCGTCCAGGAAAACGCGTTCTGCTGCCACTTAATAAGACATTGTAAATCAGAAGTTTTCATTATTGGACCATGATTTATTACAATTCCCACAAAAGCAGCCAGATGTGTTGTAGATGTGCCTTTGCCAGGACGCCGAGAGCGAGCGTAAACATCTCACAACATCAATCACAACGAAATCTCAGCCCTCAGGAGTACGAAATTACTCGCATAATTCCCTAACTCAAGCTTATAATCTCGATTGAAGCCTGCAGGGCGTGCAGATGCCGTACTGGATGCCGTTTACTGAAGTGAATGAATTTAATTACGCCCGGATTTGAGTGCCTGACAGGGAGCCTGTTTTTTGTTGAGGGGGTGGTCGAAACAGAATTTAAATATTTTTCTGTACATGTTTTTATGTGCATAATAAAACAAAACACACATGTTGATTGAAATCACTTCATTCGTGTGTTGGCAATTTGTACCATTTTTGCTGCCGACTATTGACACACGGAATAAAAACTGAGCGCTGATACACGCGAATCAATATTTGGACTGGTTTTCTGTTGGCTGAAGTGGAAAATGCCGGCGCAGCTACATTTTCCCGAAATGGGAATTCTGTTCTGTTTTCTTTTTTTTTTTCGCCCGTTGGGGTTTTGAACATGTAACGGATGAGGGTCAGAAATTGGCTGCAAAAGAATCAGACGAAACAAAAGCTCCATACGTGTGGTGTTATCGGTTCGCTTCTGTCTGGTCCTGTGAACCTGGTGAGATTGAAGCGTGCACGTTACGCCCAAAGTTCCGGATGGAAAGAATTCCGGCAACCGCACAGTTTACACCGGGAAACAGATGCTTCGCAGCGCAACGCACCGAAAACTTTGAACCAAAGCAGGAAAAAAGTACCAGCAACACAGCATTGCCGGTGAGATAATGGGTGGTAGAATTAGTTGTGAATAGCTTTTACCCTTCACCTCTAGCTGTGTCTAGCTGTGTGGAGGTCCATTTTGTTGGATGCCACATCTCTCGGTACCGGTAGTGTGATAAACGATGCCAAAAAGTTGACCATCGCTGTAGTTCGGCGAACCCGATGTACGGTTAGTGTGTAAAAAATACACGAGAAAAAGCACGTTGAAGTATAGCCCGGTACGATGGCGTGAGACTGTGGCGTAGTGTTGAGATATTTCTGGAAACTTCCTGCTTGCACCTGCAGTTGCAGAGACGGTGGCAAAAGAGGTGCATCCAGCGGTTGGTACAATGTTCGCAAAAATTCAACAATGGAAGTTTTTTTTGATAAAGTATATCCAGAGGTGTTCCCGACGGTGTGTCTTTGTTATTTTTAATATAAAAAGAAGAGATTGTGCTTGTATCAGGACAGTAAAGCAAGAGCGATACTTTTATTTTGGTGCATGTAATGATGCTATCACTGGTGTCAAGCAATATTGGTGGAACATTTGGCGCAGAACATGGTTTAGGAAGATGGCAGGGTTCGATAGTTTGAGGAGCTTATTTATAGTCATTTTTGGCTGCTCTAAGGCTGCTTACTGTGAACTAGCAATACATTGCAGATATCTTTCAACGCCACAAGAGCTTTTGAGGTTAGGAAATCTTTCACATTAAAGTTATATCCTCATCCTTACAATATCCCATGCTTTGACACAGTGGTGACAAAGCGGACGGTCAAAACTTTCCCCACAAGCCCACTAAATCACTCGAACGTCAAAGCACGGCTTCGGCGCAAAACCATAATGGCGTGCTAGTGTGGCGGTGCGTTATTGTGCGGTCATATTGGACGGTGTGTTTTTGTTTTGCTGCTGCTGCTGCTGCTGCTGTACATCAATAAATCAACGGATAATCAACTCGTGCGAACGGGGAAAGTTTTGTTCGGTCGTTTAGATAGCTGGAAAGTTTAATCATGATGCGGTGATGGGGTTTGTTATTTTTATTTGGTTAACGTATCGGGCTTTAGTTGGACGAAGTAACTCGCTAGACATGACATGACAGAAGACGATTGAAGGATGGTTTAGGTGCTACGTAACGAAACGGGAGAATTCAATATGACTATTTTGATAGTTGTGTTCTATGAACAATAAACAGTACAAAACGTTTGCGATGCATTTTTGGCGTGCCTTTTGTGTGTGTTTTAATGTCTAAGAAATGGATGCTAAATTTTACACTCCTTCCAGGAAATCTGGACATCTAAGGGACGCTGAAGGTGAGGATTCGGTTCGAAAAAGGGATTAACGTCTATACACAGAAGCAGCATTTTGCTGGAACCGGAACACACACACTCTAATCATTGGAGGACACGCAGTACACGGAAAGAATATTGAACCTAACAAAACAAAACAAAACACATTCCAAGGATCCTGATTCAAACACACAAGACAGAATGGGAAATTTGGCACAGGATCAACAAAGAAATGGACGAGTAGGCTATAGCTAACCAGGGGGGCACGGTATCCCACATCCTTCCCGGAAGAGAACTGGAGCCTTGTTTAACGCGTCACGGGCGAAGCATCGTTGACAGAGCAAATGGGAAATGGGATCCCCTGTTCGTGTTACCCAATAAAACTAAACAAATCAAATTCCGTCACAGTTTTGGTTGCATGCGAAGATGTGTCGGGCGGGAGGTTCGAATTTGCGTTTCACTTTTATTGCCTGAGTGCGCCCATGCTCCGTTTTGTTTGTGATGCCGAACCATTTTCCGATTGTCCAACCGGGTGTCTACTAGTCTCTCGAGAGCTTCGTGTTGACTTTGACCAGATTCATGGCATTCGAGATGCGACGTTTGGTTTGTTCTGTGGAGAAAGATGAAGCCGATCAGGAACCTGGTTGGCCATTTTGATTGCTCGGTGGCTGCGTTGACAAGCGGAACAGGAACGTTATGGGCACCGGTTTTAACGTTGATTGGTTGTTATATTTTTAATGCACGGGAAAATGGGAGCAAATCTTTACAGGACCTGATATGACGACGGTCTGGGGAGAAGTTATGTGCGGCTGGGTTGGGAATTGAGACAGAATTGATGATAAGGGTAGACACAAAGCGGACTATCGATTCGATGACACGCCGGTGGTCTTGCGAAAATGGTGTTGGAAACAATGTAGAAACAATAAAACAACGTTGAAAGAAAGGTGCGAACAACGTGTGGTGTGGAAAACCCGATTCCATTTTGATGGATTTTTCATTTTATTGTTTTTTTTTTGTTGTTGTTGGATACGGTAAAATTCGAAAAGAAATTCGTTGAATGTGTGTCACAAGGTGAGGTGAGGTAGATAGAAGGAGCAAAACGGGATAAAAATAATACACACGCCTCCTTAAGACTCGTACGTACACTCGTAGAACGACACAAACGTCCGGCCGGTGATGGCTGATGGTCGCCGAAAATGGTTAGGAAAAGTCAAGCACAATAAAACGATCGTTAGCGTTAGAGTGAGCAAGCGTAAAAGATACGAGGATAGAGAAGCGCAACGGCAGAGTTTAATATCGTTAGAGAAACCATTTCCCGTAACGTACGGGTAAGATTTGAAAGACGTCCCCACCACAGACACGCAACCGAGTTGAGGTTTTTTTTGCAGGGTATAAATTTTCATTCCCAGTCGCTCTGAAAACCCAAGACCATGGATGGATTAGCCTCAGTGCAGAAAGGAATCCTGCCGAATTCTTAGTCCCCCAAGGGTTGTCTAACTCGGTCCCTGGGAAAGGGTAACAGATTTGATGTGAATTTATTCTTCATCTGAGGAACGTTCTGTCCACGGGTGTGCTGCACTGAGCAGAGAATGTTCGGGTCTCCCGAACTTTAAGACCAAACCCGGACATCTTCCTGCAAGCGAAGTGCAAAGATCGAAGCGAAGAAAGTCGGTACGTCTTGTGCCAATTTTCGCCCGGGAATTGGAACATCAAACAGTGGGCAGAACGTGCGCGTGGAGGTTTGGGACAACTTTATTGGCAATGTACCGGAACCTGGGGATTTGGTGGCCGCCGGTGGCAGCGAAAAAGACACTTTTCTGACGGTGGCCGAATGGCTCGAGGGAAATAAGATTGCAGGAACTAGGACACCCGGTTTGCTTCGGTTGGCTTCCGTTCCGAGCCGGTTTGTGTGCCGCGCTGGGACCGATGTAAGATAATAAATAATCTTAGCGTTCTAGTTGGGATGTTTCGTGTGGACCGTAGTTGCAGCGTAGCAAGCGAGTGTCTTATCAGAAAGTGCACTGGAACCATTGCCCGAAGGCACAATAGTGTGGTCGGCGTTTGGGTGTGTATTTTAAGAGGAGTTGGAAAAAAACACAGAAAACAACAGGAAAACGCAAATGCAAAACAAAATTCATAAGATGACACTTTGGATGGGAAGGAATTAACTGATAAGAAAAGCAAAAGAAAGCATAAAAAAACGAATAGAAAAAGCAAAGAAATTTCTTTCGTTCTCACCGCTTTTTTAATATGATGGCACACACTGCAGAAAGCAAACATGAAAATGAAAGCATGACAAATGCAATTCTCTGATGTTTGTTCTTTTCTCTCCTCTGTTTCGGTTTCATGTTTTAATGTGTTTACCTTACTTTTTTTTCGCATTTTGCATTTGAAGGACATGTTTATCTTGCTTGACGGTGAGATATAATCCGATTTTGAATGTTGCTCCTAACCTGAGAATGAAAACAAAGCGATGATTTTGCGTTGCTTTTGTACTGTACGGCCAAAAGCATTTAACTAAACATGCGAAACAAGTTTGTGATAACATTTCTAATGTCATTGCTTTTGTGCTCTGCTTGCATCCTGAGTTTGTTTTGTTTTCTAGAACACGAAATGGAAAGAATCGGAATAGATGAAACATTATTCATGCAAAAGTGTGGAACGGTCGATACGGAAAAATAAAACATAATTACCAACGAAAGCTACGTGACAAAGACTCCAGTTTTTTTTTTTGTACCATTTTGTTTTCCACTACTGAGAAACTGTTCCCCGGGGGCTTTTCTTTGCCGAAATTTGTTCCGCCTCTGTTGTACATTAATTGTTTGCACCTTTTTTCCACAAGGATATGTTTTCCTTTTTTCGGTGTGAAAATCCTTTTGGAGTTCTTCAAAAAAAAACATCGCCGGATCCTTTCAGATAACCCATTTGACCCATTTTTTTGCTCCTCTGTTTCGTTGGTTTACTTTTGAAAACTCCACGATTTATGCCCCGTCTGTCCGCTGCCCGGATCCGCTTCAATCTGTGCTTCCTGTCTACCTGGCGGAACATTTTAAATCGTACTACAATGCTTTTACCGGTCACAATCCACATCCACAAAGGGATCCGTCCTTGCACTTCACAAGTTGTTGCAATCTTTTCACGGCCACAGGTCGAAATGGTCTTTTTTTCGCTCTCGAGCTTTCTGCCCAACTTCGACTCGCCTTTGGGAAGCGGTCGGTAGCACTGGGTGGTAATAAAGTACGAGATTAAAATTTCATTTCGCACAAGAACAGCGTTCCGGTTTGCCGTATCCTTCCAACTGGACAGCAGGCACACCAACTAAGAACCCTTCAACGTGCACTATACCGGGAAGGATGAAGTAGGCCCGACCGACAGAAAACTACATAGCATCAGAATTGCACCAACGTTCATCGTGTCCCGGTTTTTGTGCAACTCGCTTCAACTCTCGGTTCTCAGGCTCCCAGGGCGGTACAAAAGTTCATAAAGAAACCATTAAACTCAAGTCAATTGGAGAAAGTTATTCGCCATTTGCTAACCCCCCGAAGGACCCTGCTGCAGGCTACCCCGGGTTCTACGCTCGATGGAATTAAATCAGGCCGAACGATACAGGCGCCGGGTGTCGCTATCGAGAGTTGTCCAATTTTGTCGCACTGTGATTATGGCGTTGTGTTTTTTTGGGGGGCGATGAATAACGTACCGGCAAAGAAATCATGCAATAATGTCAACGGTCAGCTGGGGAAATACAGACAGCGAATTGTGCGCACTGATACGTCCCATAGCAAGAGAAGGTTAATTAAAACAGTTTAATTGCTATAGTCGTTGTGAGCTGTTCGAAATAAATGAACTTTAAGCGAGAAGCATCACTTCGAAACTAAATTTTTAGCTTAAATTATACTTTATTCCGAATATCAGGACCATCAAACATAGCTCCAACACCTTCAATATGAAGTTACATCCAACTTCAATTCCCTTCGGTATCTCACCTACGGGGGACCTCAACCAAGGGACTCGTTTCTCATCGTACAGCGCCCAGAAAACCGCAAAACCGAAATTGAATCAGAAAGCATCCAACAAATGCGCACCCAACCGCACCACATGCTCGATACGGACCTTTATGACAGCGGAATGCTCTTAACCTACATAAACCGTCACAATCAATTGTTTCGCGGGCGTTTGTTTTCTTCCTCTTCTCACGCTCTCTTTCTCTCTCGATCCCCAAAGGTAAGGTAAAGTGATAGAAATTATATTTTACGGCAAACCGACGCATAAAGTCCTGCACGGAAAGCGTTCCCAACCCCATACAGAACCATATTTCGGCCACCATTAACCGGGACCATTCGGTGATCATAAAACAAGGAGGTGCACATCACAGCGACGTACCAAAGTACGTTCCTCGGTTTTTGTTTTTATCTATTTATCTATCGGCTTATATTTTGATGGCATCGTTTTATTGCTGTGCATCAGACGGTTTGATGTGCTCGATCAAGAGCGATGATGGCGTGGTTGATCGAAGAGGAAGTTGTTATTAAGTCGTTAGGGGGGATGGTGGGAGGAAGGAGGGTGCTCATCGATCGATAGCAAGACATGTGTGGATCTTTTGACGTTTAAACAAAATATAAATGTCCTTTCGTATGAGATCAAGATTATCGTTGCGCCTAAATGTATGCATTTTTAGGGCAAATGCTCTTTGATAATCAAACATTTTTATCTGAATGATGCTGAAAAGAGTAAAATTTATCCTCAAAATTTACTGTTTTAACATGAAGTATGTGTGCATGTATTTTTATGCTAATCAATAATATCAACAAAATACATTTAGGATTTTTTTTTCGTCAGTTTTATCTCAATAAGACACGAATTAAGATCTGAAACAGATTAAACATCAAGTTCTACTCATCAATCAGCAAACACAAGTGACAAAATATGAAATTCATCTTTATATCACACTTTAAACAACAAAATCACCTCAATACATGTTAATAAACGCCTAAATGTATGCAATTTAAATGATTATGAAATATTTTAGAGTGATTTTGTTGAATAAATGTGTAGCAGAACCATTCATACAGGGTAGGTGTTACTCACAAATTGGTCAAAAAAATAGAACACAAATTCCTACATATAACTCCATATAATAGCTAAAGTGCTCCAATGATATTCCGCTTTTACGCCTGAATTTATGCAATATGTGAAAATAGTTTTTATATTTTCTTTAAATATTATTTATTAATAATATTTTTTATTTCTATAATAAATTATGGTACTTTCATCTACTTTCTTTCAATAACAGTACTAATTACAACTATAGCAAGACCATAACTTGATTAAAAATACTTGCCCTTTCGCAGTTCTTCGGCATTTTTCTCCACTCTAATGCTTTAGCCTGGTGCTGAGATGGAGATCTATCTGGACGTACATGAATTTACCAATTACATTAAGAAACCGTGTAACTTGCACCAGAACAAAGAAAATGCATTTCAATAACACAAAGTGGGTACAAGTGTACGATGACTTGCACCCCACCATACTTGGTACCTCCTTCTCAGTACATCCGTACCGACACTCGTCTACTAACCTACTTTTCATCGCTACTCGTTCATGGCAAATAAATACGTTTCTCACACTCTCTCTCACATACACACACCGATACAACCTATTTTATACAGAATCAACCTTCCTGCCAACACCTTAACACCCTACCTATCTGTACATATGCTCTAGCCCGCACAAGGAATTTGATTGTACCGAATGCACGCACCCAAATTATCCTCCGGACTACCCCGATCGATACCTTCGCCAAAGTGTATGCCCAACCGAAACGGTGTTACTGAAGTTTCCACCCGGCACGGCGATACACCCGGCGGACACAGCGAGTTCCCACAGTGTACTGGCCTGCAGGTGGGAAGATCACCCATCCCAACGCCTATGAAGTCCTCCACGATACATGGTAACGTTATCCGGTCGAGACAGTTGATGCCTTCGAATTGTCGTGCATGCCAGTTTTCCTTCGCCAGCGTACGACCTTTCCGTCGTTTCGGACTCTTCTGCTCTGCCTCATCATCGTCGAAAATGCTGCGTGAGAAAAAAGATGGGAAGAACCCATCGAAGAATCCACCACCACCGCCGCCAGATCCTATTTGCCGAATGGCGCAGCAAAAACAGTAATGCATCCTCCACTTCCTTGCCTTCTCCCCGATTGGGGATTACCCTTTGCCCCTCACCCAGGCAACCGATGTAACGCAGCACCGTGTAACGTGTCTCCTGACGACCTTTGACCGTGACGGCAGCACACACACACATTTCGACCGTGAAGATTTTCCCGACCTCATGAATATTCATTGACGCGGTCGGCGGAAGGGAGAGAAAAAAAAATTGTTCGGATCCGGAAAATGAATAGAATAAACTATTTCGCTTTTCCCGGTGTGTCGCGAGCGCAGGGCAACTAAAACCATCCAAATATCCAAAAAAATGGAGATGAATGACGGGGGAAAAAGAAGCGGAAAACTTCACGAGCAGCAGCACCAGTTGGAGCAAGGAAAACTGTCGCACCGGATTCCTTTCACGCACAGTCAGCGTGCAGGGGGGGAAAACGCCGTATCAGTTTGACGTGCGTGTTGATTGAGTTTCCAGCAGAGCGCATAACTTCGTTAACTGCCATATACACCATGGGAAGGAAGGGAGGTCAAGGGGGAGGTCAAGGGGTCCGGGAATCCTTGGAACTGAACCCTGCGCTGAACCCTGCGCTAGTGTCTAATTCAATAACGGAGCCGAAAGGTCCGCGTCTTCATCTGCAGCAGGGCAACTGAGGTCACTAGAATCGACCACACCACCCATCACCCTTCCTCGCTTTCCCCCTGGGAGTTGTACTGTAAGGTGTCCGAAAATAGTTTTGTCCCTCCCTCATACCTTCCTCCCCCTCCATCCCTTCATTCGTTTATTGCCAATTCCGTGGATATGGCTAAGCGATGTGACACTTGTACGAACATGGTTACTTTTTTACGAGACGAGTTTATTTGCCGTTGGCATTACGATTTTCCACCCAGATGGACCACTTCCCATGGTGATGCACTGACGGGGGGAAAAAAAAAAGCGGAAAACTTCACGAGCAGCAGCACCAGAAGGAAAACGCAAGGAAAACTGTCGCACCGGATTCCTTTCACGCACAGTCAGCGTGCAGGGGGGAAAAACGCCGTATCAGTTTGACGTGCGTGTTGATTGAGTTTCCAGCAGAGCGCATAACTTCGTTAACTGCCATATACACCATGGGAAGGAAGGGAGGTCAAGGGGAGTTGGAGGCAATCCGGGTATCCTTGGAACTGAACCCTGCGCTAGTGTACTAATTCAATAACGGAAAGGTCCGCGTCTTCATCTGCAGCAGGGCAACTGAGGTCACTAGAATCGACCTCACCACCCATCACCCTTCCTCGCTTTCCCCCTGGGAGTTGTACCGTAAGTTGTCCGAAAATAGTTTTGTCCCTCCCTCACGCCTTCCTCCCCCTCCATCCCTTCATTCGTTTATTGCCAATTCCGTGGATATGGCTAAGCGATGTGACACTTGTACGAACATGGTTACTTTTTTACGAGACGAGTTTATTTGCCGTTGGCATTACGATTTTCCACCCAGATGGACCACTTCCCATGGTGATGCAGATGCCACAGTCAGGTAATGAAGGGAAGAGGAGGATGGCGACCAGTGGGTAAATAAAATTGAGCAAAGTTAGTGCAAATAATGAAGCGAAATTTGGAACCGATTCTGTCCCATTAAATGGTTTAGCAGCGGAGATGCGGTTGACAGAAGACGCACGTGTCAAGGTTAGGAAAAGGCGATCAAAGATAATCGTTTTCTTGTGGGATAAGAAAGCGATATCCTTTATACGTTGTAGTTTCTCTTGTTTTGGTGTAGTAGAATAAAAAAGATTAGAAATAAATAAACATAGTTAAGTAAGGAAAAAAAAGAGGATTAAATATGATGTATTATTGGTCATAATTTTACGTCATTCTTATATTTTAAAACTTTACAAATAATGAAACATAAAAAAATGCGAAATGTGAAAAAAAATCGTTAAATGTTTGTATTCGTTAAGCAAAGAAAATGAAGAAAATAAAATACAAACTTAGCAGGAAATTTACTCGAAAGTTAAAGTTTAGAAACAGAATCGTTCAAAAAATCGAACCAAACGTAGAAGTTACAAATAAATGTACAAAAATGTAATAAAGACTCTAAAATTTTTAAAAGTAAATTAAGAAAAGGACAATACGGCACCATGCCGTTATAATGGATGAATAAATAAAATAAATAATAAATAAAAAAAAAGATTAAATAATATGAAATTACTCACTTGAAACATGAATTGATAGAATAAAAGGCATAATTTAGCTATAACGTTATTAAGAAACACAAGAATAGAAGCATAGAAAAGAAAAACACATCAATACAAATTTAAATTGTAGCAAAACTTAAAGAAAATCATCATGAATTGAAAAAAAATATAACTCAGAATAGGAAACCAGTAAAATAAATTGCCATGAATTCGTATAAAATTAAAGAAAATAAATAAAACTTCCATTCCATGAAGCAGATGATCTAACAAAGGGTAGAATGCAACAAAATATCATTAAATGAACTTAAATAAATAAACTTATATAAAATAAAATGTAATTAAGGAAAAATAAAAAAATTAATTGGTTTTCTAAGCAGTAAAAATAGAACAAAGTGAAGAAAGGTGAAACAAAAAACATAAATGATATGAAATAATGATGACAGCTTAAAATGAGCTAACAAAATCATCAGTATTTGTTGTCAGTTCTACAAAATAAACAAACAGAATAGTGAAACATTAAAACCAAAAATTAAAATAAACCTTAATCAAAGGAAAAGAAAGAAACTGAAGTAGAAAATATGCAATAATAAGGATACAAAATCACCGACGCTTTAGCGGATGGTTTTCAATGAAAGGAAAACCTAAAAAGGGATGAATCATTCACTAAGAAAAATGGAAAAACCTTCCAAAAGTTCCAGAAGTGGCATTTTCATAGTCTGAAAAGCGAAAATGCCACAGTGATAGACAGCGGTTTTTGTATGAAATGATGTTTGATTGTTCGGAAATTGACATTGAATTGTGAACAGAGAGAAACTTCGAGTTACAAAAAGAAACGCTCCACAACCGACAAAGAAAAGGGTTTCTTCATATGAAAAGTTAACACATTAAAATACAAATAAATGCAAAACACGAAAGGAAGCGCTGTCTAGCAGCAGGTTAGAAGAGCTTGGTCTTTAGGGGACCGAACACCGAGCAATCTAATTTCGCTCCATTCATAAAGCATCACCCGGGACTATGGGAAATCGTTCTAAAGAAGGGAAGCATTTCGGTCGCTCTGCCAGTACCTTTCCCGGTGTTTGCGCACATCGGGTTGTGTGTTTGGAAAACATGTTGCACCGGATAAACTTCGACAACGCTCAAGCTCAAGAACCATCGACCGGGAACGAACCTCCGCACCGAACAAACAAACCAGACCTTTTGAGGGATGGATCTAGCGCGTGCGAAAGCACAAATTATGGCGACAAACTATAATCCTATACTTGCCGTTTGAAAACTTTTGTATCTCTTTGTACTGCGAGCTTTCGAGTGTGTTCGTATGTTTGCGTGTGTAAAGAAGGCTTCAAAATGCAGCAAACAACACGTTTTCGAGTCGCCGGGTTTGTGGTGAGATCGTTTGGGCCGGAAAAACGGGACGCCGAAAGTACACCGGAACCGGCATGCTGCACACGGGTACAAACTACAAAGCAATCAACCTTGCAGAAGCTTATGCAGAATGTACCGAACCACCACAATCATTGACACCGGGCACTGTTGTGTCGACGCTAGAGGCTGTGCTGACTGCATTCGCAACAGTTTTTTTTTTGGGATGTCTCTTCGGTGGCATTTTCGCGTGCCATTTCCCGGATGTTTCCGTGTACGAATTCGAGTGCGTGCGTGTGTATATACCACCGGATGTAGCACTCGCTTCCGGATTTCCTCGTAATAGCTTGCGGATTAACATTGTACGTACGGCGAGAGCGTCACAGCAGAACGCTTTTGCATCCAAAAAATTGCAACACAAGGCTAACGAGGTGGGAATTTTTCTTCCTCAAAGTGAAAAAAGGAAACGAATGGGAAAGTCAACCAACCGCAGCGTTTTTATTCCGTGCTTGCAATGATTCTTCACACCCGAATTGTCCGAAGCAAAAGGGAGGCAAAGGATTTTAGGGTGCAAGTTTCCGCTTGCCGTGACTCGCCGAAGAAGCTTGCCGCTTATACGGTAGATACTGGGCCGGCCGGTGATACTGCATTAGAAGACTGATTTTTTTGTATTTGAATGTTAAAGCGGGCACGCTTTTGGGAATGGAATTTTATCAGCCAAAATCTGGACACTGGGAAAATGGGGCGAGAGTGGCGAGAGCGAGAGACTTGGTGGAAGACTCTGTTTGGCTTTTGTGTGTCGTGCTTTACGACTACTGCAGCGTGCTGCTGCGGCAAAAGGTCATAAAGGTCCGATGAGTTTTTGTTGGTACGGTTTTGTATGCCATCCTGTGGAAGGAGTTGATGGATGTTTGCTTTCACACATATAACTCACTCTTGAGAAGAGCAGGAGGAATTGGTCGACGAGAAGAGATAGAGGTCAGCATAAAAGATGGAGCATGCTACAGTAATAAAGTATTTTGTAATAAATTGAATTGAATGAAGCCGATTTGACGAGTAAATAAGTGCAGCTATGTGCACAGGATCGTCCCGAGTAACGCAATAATCAGTTTGCTTGAACATTCAAGATTTCAAATTATTTCAAATCAAATAATGAAGAACAAAACTTCATTGAAATGCGTCATTTTGAATGGTTTGAAATGGAAAGTTGTGGAAAATACTCTATATAATATAAAAAAAGAGTTTTTTAGTTAACTTGTCTGAAAAAAAAATTGAGTAAAGAGCGACAACGAGAGTCGTAATGAAAGATTGCAGGTGAAAGATCCTGATGTTCGTAGAACTAAACTAATTTTTTGTTCAGGAATTGTGATCAGGAGGCTCAATAACTTCTGAGCTGTTGGCTGAATTTTAATAACAAAGTACAATACAAAACTGGTTCGATATATCGATCCCTTTAAAATTCAGTAGTCGCGTAATTCAAGAACCTTCTGCCCATAACATCTTATGACTTCGAACGACACTCTTAACATAGTTTTAGAATAGGAACACTTTTATAAAATAGACCGTAAGCAGACTCAAGATATGTATTCAAAATAGTGAACATAAAACCTCGCGGCAACACCTTGCATTCTTGGCCATAAACGTAGACGACTTCGCGCGAAATAACCCGAACCTTATGCTCTTTTTGGAAATAAAAATCTATTTCATTTAGTTCGACCAACCTAAAACCCAAAAAACACAAAATGGGAAAACTTTTTGCGACCGATACGAAACGATTTCATTGCACAAAAGATTATCACCGTCAGCCGGCGATCAAGCTAAACAGTTGGCAATATTATACCAGCTGGCGGGGCACCGAAACGTTCATCAATTTTCACATCAACATCCGGCCACGGAAAACCCCTTTTCCCGTCTTGGTGCATTAGCCGACTATCGACAAGAAACTTGGTTCGTAGATCGTTTATTGAAACACGACACGACGCTCGAAGGGTTTGTGATTGTGACATATAAAACGATGGAGAGCTACAATCGGAGCAGCGGGACATCGCGCTCGTTAACGGCACAATCCCGAGCACGGACATGGACATTTGGTTCGTGGGACGATAATGGGCCACGGGTTCGAGTAGTTCCCATTGATTCGAACGGTTATGGCGATCCGTTCCTACCGGTGTTTGGCCTTTTTTGCACGAAAACTATTGCTTCGGGAAACGACTCGAAACGGGTACGGTGCAAAAAGTGGAATTGCATCATTTAATAGAGCTTCGATACGGTTCGACGAATCAAATCGAATGACGCAAAACCGAACGTCTCGGTGGGGTTCTGCAACTGACGGGTTCTGTCTGCTGGATAGGGCAATGTTGACGGTTGGTGCGAACGAGACGGAGCAAAAAAAAAATGGTCGCTTACATAGAAGATGAATATTTAAACAACATTACTGGAAAGCGATAGTAAACGCTCGAGTGCGACATGTAAGGCTAGCTAAAACATCGATAGAAACTTCCTCGGAAAAAGGGAAGTAATACCACACACTTATCAATATAATGTTGAGTTGAGATAAGATGAGTATAAGTAAATAAAAATAATTTGAGAAGAAAATACAAATGCGAAACGATACAGTTTGAGTTGAAATTAGTTCAGAAAAAATGAATAAACAAAACTAATGATAAAGAATGACAAGCACTTAAAACATAAATAAATTTAAGATACAAAAGGAAACTTAATGAAAATGGCAAGCAACACTTCTAAATTTTTGAGAAAAAAACTGTGCAATGATCAATTAATAGAAAAGAGTTATGAAAATGAATTTGTTTTCAATTCTGAATAAGATAATGGATGAGTTACGGAAAAAAATATCGTAAATAAGGAAAAAATAAAACTTTGCAATAAAAAATAGGATCTTAAATGTTGAAAAGACTCAATTAAACAAAACTAAAATCAACGAACAAACTGAGTGATGAAACAAAAATAGTAATATAGAAAATATGTACGCAAAAGTGGATAAATAAATGAATATTCGAGTAAATGAAAATAAAATAAATAGTAGGATGTGTGGAAAAATGATTAAAACTCTGAATTACTTATTTCAGAAGGTATTATCACACATTTTTTTTTATTTAAAAAAAAACACTTGAAAAATAAAAAAGAAGAGTTAATAAAACAACAAATTATTAAATACGTAACAAAGCAAGTAGAAAAACAAACGCATAATATACAAATAAATAGGAAATACATGATATAGAATTCAAAAACACTGATAAAAAGATAATGAATGTGAAGGAAAAAGTAAATAAAATAGTAAAAAGGGATTATTTCATATAAATTATTTCAATTTTGTTCAACAAACTTATTTGTGCCAGTACTAGTAAATAAACAGTGTCTATAAGACATTAAATTAGACAGAATCAGATAGAAAAGTTATCACAAAAAGAGATACGATAAAAAGAAAATTTAAACATGAGATATGTCAATCGTTGCCTTGGATGCGACATTCAAAATACAAAATACTGCTCAGTTATATATGTAGATAACAGAAGAAAAAAATATACACAATCCAGACAACATACAACAATCGAAATGGGATAGACACTAGCATACACAGACACAGAACATGATACGATGATAAAAGAGTTGAATTACTCGCGCTAGCTACGTATCACGACACCGACTGGATATTAAATACTTCTCAAACGAACCATTTTCCGAGTTTCGGGGGGAGGCTGGAGGAAAATGCGAGCCTACGAACAAGCACATTCCGTACATTTTCACTTCCACCGCAAGGTATACGTCCCCCCCCTGTATCCGCACGAGTGCCTAGCTGCTCGCCGGGCATCATTTCGAAAAAAGGCCGGTGCAGCAACTTGACAAAGCGTTTGGAGTAATACGAGCGCGCTTGTTTTGCATTTGCCATACACTTCCTTTTAATAACAAATGCACCCGGCTCCGGTGACCAGCGCGTCACATAATTGCACACAATGTTTAGCGGGCATAATGTTGTCACAAACTGTGCACTGTGGAAGCCACCCCGGAATTGCAATGGACGTTTCATTAGAGCGAATGTTCGTGGACTGTTGTTGTGTTTTGTGTCTTCAACGGGCAACGAATTTGTTTTGTTTACTTTCCGAATCCACCGGAAGGCGCTTGTGACACACGTGACGTTAGGTTCGTTGCGGATCGGCACTGTTGCGTCGCGGTGGGCACGGGTGCGGCGGGACGGGACGGCGTGACGCGTACAATCGTGCAGGGATTAGCGCAAAAGCTGTTCGTTATAAAAGCTGTGCCATTTTGCCGCCCGCTTTGCCTATGTACGCTGAGGCGGCATCTAAGGGGGAGGGGGGAAGGTGACAAAAATAGACAAGGGGTGAGGAGGAGAATGGTGGAGGTAAATGGAGGAGAAGGAGAAAGGACGCAAAAGTTGAGGGAAGCATTTCATTAGCGAGTGAGTTGAGCGAGTGGAGGTGGACTTTTAGATTTGTTGTGTGTTTGATTATTTTCCTGGAAGCAAGCAGTGTTTTCTGTCCCAAGTTTCGTTTTGTGTGACTAATATGATTTACTGAATTTAAAAGAATGATTTGTTACATAAATAACATACATTTAGGCGTTTCGAATCGAACATTGCTATCAAATACACAAAAAAACGCCTAAAGTAATGCAATTTGCATAACACAATCAATCTCGCAACGGATTTTGAAGTACCCCATGCTCTACAAGTGTTCAGTGTTTAGTGTTCTGAGTGCCCGTAGCCATTTTCTGACGAATCGTTTTATTATTCTTGCAACAACAAAAATATCGTTCTTACTTAGTAAAGACTTTATAACATGAGTTTATAACAGTTGTTAACGATGAGTCGTACGTAAAGAAATAAAATTTAAAATGCTGTATCGATCACGCTGCGAATAAAAGCACATATCAGCCATGCACGCTCACATACAAAAGCCAATGCGGTAAAGCTAAACCAATCAGAACATTTTTGGGGGAGGGAGGCCTTTATCGACGAACGACTTGACGAGGGATAATCTGGTACGCTTTAATCCGTTTTTTTGCGTATAGGGGTGAGGGTTGCAATGGTGCCACAAAATAAGGATTTATGAGACGTTGATTGGATAATAAAATAAACGTTGCTGATAAGGGTAGCCGAGCTAGGGAGCTGTACTGTCCAACCGGTTGAATAGTCGGAAAATCAGTACCGAAGAATCCTTATCCAAAATGAGCTTTTATTCATGAACGAATTGTTAGCAAAGTTTGTATGAATCAAGTGTTCACTTGCTTCCTTGACCAACGCCATGAATTGCTGCTAATTTGTGCCTGCTACTTAACATAATTTACGATTTAGTGTACTTGCTGTAAGTAACTGTCTTCATTTCGTATGGCGCGCTTTACAGATTGCCTACCTTTAGGCGCGCATGCAGCAGCATCCAATGCCAGACAAATGTTCGGCAGCAAGCGACTGATTGGGGCACCGCCGAACAATAAGGGCACCCGAAATTCGCCCCGAATCCATTTGCTGATGAAGCGACCATTTTAAGCTAATTAACTAACTGCGAACTCGTATGCAGTGAAGTTTTCGGGGGCTTTGGGAGGAGGGTTTTCTTCCAGCAGCAGCGGAAAACCCGCGCGCACGTTTCCTGGTGCCGGAAAACGAGCAGGAAAAATGGTGTCGAATATCTGGGGGGAGGTTTTCTTTTTCCCGCGAAACCGTTCCCATTTGTTGCTTCGTTACGGTGTTACGTGGCTGTTGGAGGCTTTTTTGTGCTGCTGTCTCTCTCTCTCGCTCGCCCTCGGAGAACTTCCGCTTTATGGGAGGCCGGGTTTCGACAACCAAATCCCGCTGTACATGCCAAAGCCCGTCGAATTCAAGCCCGAAGTGAAAGATTCCGGTGTTGGTGATAAATGGAATAATCACTACCATTTATCTTCGTTTCTTGGTGAACGTGGGGAACCGGCGCACAAACGGCATGCTGGATCTTCCGGATGTTAGGAAGAAGGTGGAGAAACTTATCATGCAACCATGCGTAGGCAGCTGGAGGCGAATTTGCACAAATCACTGCCCATGAACAAAGTAAAAAAAAAAACCCCATCGGAGTCCGAAAACAGTCCGCCACAGTGTGGACAATGAGCAGTGAAGTAGGAGCTGTGTAACGAATTAATCATGTTAATCAGTGTTGACCTCTGCAAGTAATGGCGACTGGCAGGATTAAAGGGGTTCCACGTTACACACCTGCCATCATGCAGGGCTGCCCGGTTTGACTAATTACCGATGTGCATGACGCGACGGATGCGAAGGTAAACCAGCCTGGTAGCTTTCATAAATCAACTTTTTGGTCTGGTTTTTGTGTGATGAGATGTCGCAACTAAAAAAACCGGAGGCTCCAAGAATGTTCTGCACAACTTTAATTTAATGCCAGGAGTTGCGTTGTCAGACGGCAACAAAAAGCATGTAAAGTTGTCAACCATCTGCCAGTTCGTACAACTAATGAGATTTTGATCGAAACGGCTTGAACCCTACTGGGGGTACTAGGGGTAGCAAAAAGCCGTGAGAAAATGCGATGGCAGCACGTGCTTCACAAGAACTGGTTGAGGCGAAACTCTTGCCTCCGGGTGAACGGGAAAGAAAAAAAAAACGCAACCGTCTAAAGTAAACTTTAGCCTCCCAAATGTGACAATGTCTGGTTTTTCCTTGTTCCTTTGCATGTCCGCACTGCAGCGGTTGCGCTAATCCGACGAAAAGGAACACGTGTGAAGCAGCAGAGAACTCTCGACCTCGCTTTCCGGTGCGCAGCGTACTTCGAAGGAAGTACGGATGATGTATGACAGATGACGGCATTGTGCGGTGGTTGGCTGCTTTAAAACGAGATTATCGTTCTTGGTTGGTGAACAGTGGAAGTCATTTTATTCATGGCTTTTCTTGGAGGAAGATTTCGAAGGATTCCCGGCAGAACTTCAGAAGGACACAACACGAAAGCTTTAACTGAATCTTAGCTCAGTAAAAGCTGTTGTAGTAGACTCCCCCTATACATCCAATCAATGTTTAAATATTGATTCAATGAGATTGACCTTGTGAGGTGTGTCTACAGTAGAGCATCCCCGAATGTGGGCAAACATATACTCTGCACGAACAAAAAAAAAAGCTCTCCACTCAACCTTCAGAGTGTGTGTGTCCAGTGTGGAAAATTGGAGCTCTCTGAGACTCACGTTCACATCCTTTTTGTCCGCTGTCTACCGTGCACCGTTTATTGTTGTGGTCGTAAAAGGAAATAAATCCAGACGACATTCGAAAGGCTTGGCCTCAGCCGGAACCTCCACACTGCCAGCTCTCGAGACTCAATCAAAACGAGCGCATGGCACCGACCGTAGACACGGACACGGACGCAAACAATGGACGTCTCCGGGAGCTTCCTTGTGCGATGTTGCGATGGTTAAGGGGAAAATTGTATTTACTCTATGTCTTTTAGGGCAACGCGTGTGTGAGTGTCTGTGTGTCGTTGTTCACTTCGCTGGCTCGCAGTCAAAAGAGCTAACTGAATGGAGGGCTGGGTTTCGTTTTTTTTTGTGCTGCTCCTACCACATTGAAAGCCAGAACGGGTTGGCCCTGTGTTATTTCTGATCATTTTGCCGTCCACAACACAAAAGGCCCTTTCTGCCGAGAATGGGCTTTCTTTCAGGCTGCCCGGTTTTGCTGCCCGCGTTCCAAAGGACAAGTTGAAACATTATTTTTAACTCACGAAAACAATACCCAAAGAACAAAATCCCGTTGACCAAGCCCGCTATGGCTTACATTGTGTGGCTGGGCTGGAAAACAGCAGGATTCTTCGCTTTTGTTTGAAGTGATTTTATTTATCACTTCCCAGTGACACGTTTGCCTTTGGCCAAGGGTTCGGTCGCGCGTGAAACGAACCGATGTCACCCTTGTAACTGGTTTGCCCTGGCGCCCGCACAAAGGAAGGAAACGACACGGAGTCAACTGTCATGTTAATTATTTCCACCCTTAGCACATGGCCATCGGGTGTTTCACGTGCTTTGGCGCGGAATGTTTTTGCAAGTTCAATCGCAACCCTGGCTGTGTGTTCGAATCGGAAGGACAATAATGGTGCGCTTTTGTGAAGTTCGACCTCACGGAGCGAGCTCACGGACCACTGGGCTAATGTTGATGGTGCGCTTCGTTGTGTCCTTGCGGGGACGGATGGCATCCGTTTCTATTTGCCTAGGTTTCGCATTACGAAATTGGTGTGTTAACTGTATCGGAGAGTGAGTTGCTGGTGGGTGAAAAGTTTTTGGAGCAATTATCGAGGTTATAGACCGACGAGGTTCCAGATCTTTGGTCGACCGAGTTGTATCCGCAATGCACTGAGGGCAGATTGCTCTGGTGGATTAACTCGGAAGAAGCCGTTTTTAGGGTTAGCGTGAGGGATAATGACATTTGGCAGCTTACAAAACGGAGTTGAAAGTGATGTCGCGTGATATGGCTGATGTAGCGGGTAGTCTTAAATTAATTTATTGACACATAACACTGAACATCAGATACGACAATTAGGTGGCTGGGTTTTGGTAATAACAGCTTAAGAGGCCGAGCTGTGGGAGCTAATGTGTTGTCATGTTAAATTATATTGTGCGGAACATGGTATTTGGGAATGTAGCTGAACGCAGTTTGGATGTGTTTTCTTCGTAGTAGATTTTATGGACTATTTCTGGATAAAAGGGGACTAAAAGATCTATAGATTTGAAGATGAGATTGCAGCAACGATTCAATACGGATCTCTTGATATGTTGATGATCAAGATCCTGATGTTTCAAGATATTTTTTTTCAAGATATTCACGATATCTTGAGCAATTATGACTTGATGATTATAAAAAAGAGTGTCTTGATCCTAACAAAGTGACGTCTTGATGATTGTTTAGTGCCACAGACCTTGTTCCGTACGCAGGACTAATTATCCAGCTACGGGTAAGACCAAGTGATAGAAAGCTAGAAATAGCAGGCCCAATACCTTCTGAGGTTGTAGCGCCAAAAAAGAAGAGCTTGATCAAGACAGCTCCGCTTGGATTATAAACTGAAAGCTCGAAATCTCTGGTTTCTTTCACTTGTCTTGATGGCTTTGACTGCTTTGAGCATTGACTCGTTGTAAGATCATCAAAACTTACAAAGACCTTAAAGCATATTTAAAGCATCCTTTGTAGAAGATCATCTTCTCTGGTTTGACAACTTCAAGAGGCCTTGGCCTGCTATCTAGAAGAAGAAGTCATACAAATGATACCAAACGTCATAGTTTGTATAGGCTTTTTGGGATGCATGCACAAGAAAAACTGATCTTATTGGGTTATTTGAATTATTTGGATGACGAATATGATCCTCAAGAAGGCGCTTTATGAAGGGTTAGTAGTCAATTACTCTTAGCATAGAGCAATGCAACATTATAAGTAGATCATTTAAAGAAAACTGTTATTTAGTGGCATATCTGTATCCTTAAATAGATGTTTTTTTTGTCACTCATTTACTTCATTTGATGCATACCTATCAAAAGGCTTTAATTGATTCAGTACCAATCGAACGACTACAAAACAAAAACAGTACAGGTAAGACCACTTAACATCTCAAGCCTTATCAAAAACCACTTAGCTATTCAAATATGGCTGCCATTCAGCGATAATCCGCGCTGTCGATTATCCGCTCAAATTGTAATTTCGTTCGTTCGTTAAGCTCTTTTCCAATATTTCCTCTAACACAAATCAAAACGAAGCCTGCCGATCGAATCGCACCGGTAAAACGAAAAACATGCGGACAAAATGGACGAACGAAAATCGAAACGGAAGCACAAGCTCACCAACAGATTGAATCGGATAATCGGAAAAAACATAAAGGAGTGTAAATATTAACTTGATTTAAGCGTCTGCAGCAGGGAACGATTGTACCGCGGGAGAGCAAAAATGTTCAGGTTGAGAGTGGAATGAACTCGCAAACTAATTGGCAGACGAATGAAAGCTGGCCAGGGGAAAACAGTGCAAGCGGAACACAAAGAAAAACTGAACAGAAAATAAGCATATCGAACAACAACTGATTTTCTTTTGGCTGTTTCCATTTTCATTCGCATCGAATCGGTGTCGCTGGCGTTGAAGGTGGTTAATAAAGCGTTGGAAAAAAAATGTCTTTCCCATTTTTCTTGTCACACTTCAGCAGGGGAAAAGACACAACAAAACGAATCCTCGGCGGGAAGGCTTTCTGGGGCTGTGAGCGTGGATTGCGTGGACTGTCTTTTATGTTTTTTTTTGGTGAATTATGGCTAGCAACACTAGAGCGGGGTGTTGAAGTTCGTGTTTCGTGTTGCGAATTATTAGTCTAAAAACCGGAAATATTGGGGGAGTTGTTTTCTTCTCTCGTGATGGTGGTGTGAAAATGAGTGATGTGTGTGTGTGATCGTTTCCGAGTAAAGCAGCTAACTTACCGGTCACAAAAATGGTGCAAAAGTTTATAAAAAATGGCACTTTAACGTGTCTGGTAATGGGTGTTAATTTCATTGTTCGCTCTTTTTCTTTAGCACCATTTTCTGTGACCGGCTTATCTACACGAAGCTGTTGAAGTTCTTTGTTGCTGCTCGCTTCGGCAGGGTGAGAATCGCGTGAGTAGCGTGTGTTACATACACATCATACACCGTAGCAACCGTTTGCGGGTAGGATCTTGTATAGGTAGACCTATAAACGGTTGTGCCGACCTATAACTCTGAACGCCCGTTGTTAGGGCGCCTGTTGCGTGTGGTATAGCCGTAGACCAGAAAAGATACCGAGAAAACTCCACTGCGTTCGGGACAGATACGACTTACCAATTTTCGGTCCCAGATCCTTCGTCTTCACCTGGTTCATGCGGCGTGCCATCGGGCCGGAACCGGGCATACCAATGCCACCGCCTTGACCTTGAGGCCCCAGGTTCCCGGACGATCGTAGTGAAAGGCGCGTAAGTGATAAGGCGAGCAGCAGCATTAGCAGCGGGCAAGCGGTGAGCACGTCATGAAATGAACGCATTGATCCAGGTGCAAAATGGTGAGTGAGCCAAGCGAAGTGGGAGAGAAACGAAGAAAGAACGAGAATTTTGAAACCCTCATCTCTACCGGTAGCGGGAAGGAACGCCTTTTGAAGACTTACCTGCAGTACGTGGTTGTCGTGGCTGCTCTACAGGTAGTACTCGCCGTCGCTTCTTGGGTAACTTGGCGCGTGCCTGCGTATGCGAATAGTACATCGCAAAGTTACTCACAATGACCGGAACCGGGAGCGCTATCGTTAGTACACCGGCCAACGCACACAACGCCCCAACAAACATGCCGATGTACGTTTTCGGTGCCATATCACCGTACCCGACGGTGGTCATCGTCACCAGGGCCCACCACAGCCCGAGCGGGATGCTGTTGAAGTCGTTGTGTGGGTTCGCCTGGATCCGTTCGGCGTAGTACACGAGGCTGGCGAATATCACGATGCCAAGCACGAGGAAAAACACCAGCAGCGTTAGCTCCTTCGCGGACGCCCGAAACGTCTGGATGAGTATCTTGAGCCCGGACGAGTGGCGCGTCAGCTTGAACAGCCGCATGATGCGGATGATGGAGAAGAACTCGAGGATGTCCGCATTTTCCAGGTGCGATGCGAACCGCTGCAGCACCAGATCCACGTAGAAGCTAAGCGTGGCGATGTAGTCGATGATATTTACAGATGACGTGACAAACTCGCACTTGTTGGGCGAGGAGATAAAGCGTATCTGAGAGAGAGAGAGAGAAAAGGGGAAAACCCAAAAGAAGAGGGGTCAGACAATGAGTTCTCTCTGCTCAACTTCAAGCAATTCTACGGCACAAAAGAGGACATCGCGTAAGACTTTAAGTCATGCTGAGCATTTTATTCCTCTTTACCACAATTTATGGTTATCGTCGCCCACTCAGCACGGGGTCTCAGACGACTATTAGGACTCCCGCTGGTTTTCATTGTGCATTGTGGTTACAGTCACAGGTTTCACATTACACGCAGATTCTCGGATGCACTCATTTACCATTATCCCGTGCTCCCGGGTACCGTGAACTCTACAAGAAAAATGTCATCCAAGCACCATTGTCAACAAGTGACAAGTTGTGCCAGTGTGTCATTGTTTCTTCCACCGCACCAAAACACCACCATCACCACCACGCACTCGTAGCTCCGGATAGCGTATAAAATTACATTACCTTGTGTCTAACGTTCACTGTCGTCCCGAGGACAGCACGGGAAACGGTGAGTAATGTCCAACATTCCCGTCTGGACTGGATCACCCGGCTGGAATCTCCGTTTATTGCCTTCATTCATTCGCTCTGGACGGTGGATTTGTGGCTTAGTAAGTGGTGTGGGTGAAGCTATTTTCTGCTCCGTTTTTTTTTCTCGGAACATACTTCAGTTCAATTTCGCCGGAATGTTATTCTTCGAGATGGTGCAATTCGCCATGATTGCGGGCGTAGGCCAAATGGATTATGTTTGTCAACTTGGCGGTAAGCGAACGTCTCCGCACGTTAATCGTGTTCCCCACAAAACTTTGCAGCATCATTTATATTGGGCAAATATTGACAGTTTTAGGGGTCCAACAGAACACAAACAAATCTCCAGAATCGAACAACTTCGCAAATAACGTCCCGGAAAAAAACCGAACGTGTACTTACCAAAATTTCGAACGTAAACCACGCATTGCAGACACATTCGATGTAGAAGAACGCAACGTGGGCGTTCGTTTGCGTTTTGTCCAGCACCCAGGCTGTACTGCCGTTGGCCGTCTTGACCGTGATGTTCCGTATCACCGGGACCCGCATGTCCGGGTGCGTTTTTAGGCAGAAGGACAGGATGGAGACGCAGATAAAGAACACCGATATCACACCGATTATCTGCCGGTCGGGGGAGTAAAAAAAAGGGCGGTAAGACGTGAGACCCATTCTAGGCGTTAATCACATTCTAGGCGGCCGGCCATTTCCCGCCAGTGTTGCACATACCTTGGCAGCGTTGGAGCTGTACGGTTCGTCGAACAGCGACCAAATTTGCGGTTTCGTGTGCTGCCACCAGGAAACCGTACCCTTTAGATAATCGTCCTCGTAACCGAATTTCCTAGCTAGTTCCTCCTCCGTCGGTTTCTCCGTGTCGAGATCGAGCCGCTCTAGTACGGCGAGCGTTTCCTGCGTATCGCGATGCTGCGGAGCAAGAAAACAACAGACACGTATAATGTAGAGCGGATAGTGTGTTCATGGGAAGTAGAATGGAATTAATTATGCATCGATATTGGGTAAACAGACTTCGGACGGTGTTTGGGCAGGCGAGATTCAGAGCACACGCTGGTCAATCGATAAGCGGTGTTAGGTTTTTCCTATTCCCCGGCACTGCTCATATCTAGAAGATGGGATGATGTTGCGGCTAACATATCTCGTCCGGACTAAGGTGGCGTTGGAGCTGTTGCGCAACGGAACCTTCCGGAGGGTGGTCGATTCGATTAGGGTGACTCCCGTGTGGGATAACTTTTTGTGAGTTGTTGTTCGGTTCTTCAACGCGTAAAGATGTTATCAAACTTAACGTTGGTTGACATCTTATTGAGTAGTGTTGTCTTTTTACCTCAGAAAAATAATAGAATGTTTGCGCCAAAAGGTATGCAATACATAATCGGTTGTAGTTTTGTACAAAGTATTGCATACATTAAGGAGTTAATTTAATTTAAAGTCACAATATGTAGCATGCCATTTATGAAGTATTTGTCACCAACAACAAAAAATCCTAATATCCATATCCCACAAATCCCACACGACCAGAACAATCAACTAGTCCCGCATAGATGAACTCGCAAGCTTTGGCTGGCTTTGAGGTGAGTATATTGAGCGCACTATCCCAAAACCCACGCCCGGTGGCAAAGCTTCCCGCATTTCAGAAGGTCCATAAATTCTTCCCCCAAAGCACCGTGGGCTCCGTAGTCCCTCGGGAAACCCTTGCGAGGGCTAGTAGAATATTACACGGCTCAATAAATCATTACCATAAAATGAATGCCGGAAAGCCACACCGTCGGCAACCCTTCGTGTGGTGGGCTCGTGGTGGGCACGTCCCCGGCACGCCACACCAGAACGCACTGTGGTCTATGAAACGATTATGTTGAAATGTGATGACGTTGGCCACGGCCGTAAGCACGAGTACGTGGAGAAGGATTTAGAATGGGGTGGGGTAAAAAATGGTAATAATAACGAAAAGGGTAGGCAGCTGTTGGGCTTCCCAGGGTTGGAAGAGAGGGAGAGAGGGACCTAGACCGAGAGTCGCAGGCGAGTCGTGACCAGCTAGGGCAAAGCCCATACACACGCGGAGGGGGCGCTATTTGCGTAAATAATAAACGAGAAATGATGACGACATTGCCGGCTCATCCGAGACCGTACGTGTGCCACGTGGTGAGGCCCTCTGGAGAGGAAAACACCATTATCTTTGGCAAACATTTTTCGGTTCCGAGTGGTACTGGACTGGCGCCACAACACGACGACGGTGCCTGGCGTCGGGAACGTGCCCATCGACCGAGGCCATTCGGTCACAACGAATCATTTGATGGCACGGTTGAGCTGTGCCGGGCTCGCATCAAAACTCAGGCCTCCGGATTGTCCGGGATGGGATTATACATTTTTAAAAGCCTGCGTCCTGTGTGTCGGTCACTGACGTTACTTTACTGTACGGTGTGCCGGCCGGGAAGCTACGTCTACTGGTGGCGCCTGCCTGAGGGACCCGGTCGCAGACGGTAAACAGTTTCACTAATGGAAGATAATCAGTCGTATCGACGAGACGACAAGTTCGCACTCGAGGCGTTCGAGGTTGGAGAACATTAAACGTCGGACGGTCTACGCTCCACATTGACGCTCGTATGATTGAATCCATTCCAGCCATTTGCTCCGGAAACGACTTGCAGGCGCTGACTTGCTGAGCATCAACATTCTTCATTCCAGCAAAACGATAAGCGAAGCGTGTAGTGTAGTCCTGCTGGCCTTGTACATCTCAAGCCACCCTAACCTCACTAATTCATATCACTTGCTCGAGGTTATGTGTACATGGACAAGAAGCTAGCAGATCGGTGCACACGTGTGCTGTTAAATGTAAATATTTTGCCTTAAAATTTAGACTTCCCCGTTTCGAACGGTGTGGCGCAATCGGCTCGGATCGAAACCACGAATGACACCAAACTTGGCACGGTTGGTGAGTGATGAGTGGTTGTGCGTGTGTGGTTTCATCATGCCACAACGCTTTTCCGATCCGCGATGATGGATTACCTATCGGCAGTGTGACAGATTAGCGGATGCTGGGTGTCAGGGACGGAGCAGCAAGAAAGAGCAGGAAGTTTGCGCAAACAGGGAATGTTTGTATGTGTGATGTTTAGTTCTAGAAAGTGAGGGTTTCGGGAGATCATAGGGCTAGTGGTATGTGCGATACGGATATGTCTGAACGCCTACAAATTGATTGTCAATGAATTACGCAAACTTTGGTCGGGGAGTGTTGGAAAATTGTGAGCAAAACGTTTACTTAGCTCATTTTCACCACAATTTTGCTTATTGAACGCCTGTAATGTAGGTAATTTTGTGTCTTGTTAGGCTTTTTTAGATGAAGTACGCTAGCTAGCTTAGCTAAATGTTGGATTTCTGTGTATCATAAGATGTTTTAGAGGACATCACATGCATTTTATCCGTTTGGACGTTTTGTCCTCTTTATTGGAACCAATAAGTTACATCGTCAAGAGTCACCCAAACCCTGCCGATCAAAAAGTAACAATTTCCAACCCAATGAACAGTTATGATTCAAGTTCCAATGTCTCAGAACATCCACAATCGAAAAACGAATGATACATAGTTTGCCCAACAAACAGCTGGATACTTTTCAAATCTTAACTCCTGCAGCTTTTTCTTATGACACACACACGGCACAAAACAATAGACATAAACATCTTGCAAACGTTACGGTGGGAAACCGACGAATGAATTGGGAGGACACCCCGAAGGCATGGAAAACTTTCTAGAAAATTGAAAATACTTTCCTTGCAGACATTCCCGGAGCGTCTATTTCGTTTGCACTCTGCCTGGCGAGAAGAAGCTACCGTAGTACGATCATTGCCATCGCACCTTTAAGACTTGCGGGTGTTTGCTAGTTTTGACTCCCTCTCTGGCTGGATTTGCTGGAGGGCACCCAAGTGGTAGCATTAACATTCACGCAAGCATAAATTCTTGAGCGAAAAAGTTTTGATTCGTTTGTTTGAATGCTCTTAAAAATGGGAGCGAAGATTGTATGGGTTTTTGGTGTGAGCAGCTTGTGCCGTTTCGAAGTTGGCAATAGACAAAGGATTACGATGGAATCCATCCAAGAAGCCAAATCATATTTGAGCAGCAAACTTTGCACGCTAGATTATTGCTCTCCGGTGCTGGCGTGTGGTGGTAGTGTGCATTATACACTTTAATCATTTACTTATCGACCCCGAGGGAATCTGATGTTTGTCGGGTAGTTAAGAATGGTGTTGGGATGGGGATGAATGTTTGGTAGATGTCTACTTCCAAGAAGATACAGTCACGTACGGTGTACGTGTAGTGTTGATACACTTTGCATATTAAAACTGAATCAATATGTAACCAGGATACCGTTTGAAGATAATTTAATTTAAAGCACTAGACACCATGGAAGGTAATGGTATTGCGGGAATAATTAAATGAACTTTTTCTAGCACATTGCATACTTCTAGGAACATTCAAAAACATTTTTTTATTTTGATTCCAAAATAACTCTTTCCTGGTATTATTATCATAGCCGAAACCCTAAACATCTCAAAGAATTAAGTAAAGAATTAAATTGCCTAATGTTAGGCGACTGCAATACAATTATGCAAGATGAAATTCTCAGGACTGACTATTGATACTAACTATGTGGTTTCCATTAATCTTGTAAGCCATTCGATGGTCGTCAGTGTCTAATAGGTTGTTCAGCCAAAAACAAGAATATGAATAGAATATTCGCTTATCAGGCACCTCGTAGTCTTGACCTGTTCCAACAATCCTTGATACCGATCACGGTTTAGCGCCGTCGTCTGTCTCTCCAATATCCCGGGTGTCCTGGTGGATTCATCAATGTAATCTTCTTCTTCTTTTCTGGTACTACAACCTCTGTAGGTCTGCTATTTCTAGCTTTCTATGCTGAATAGTCAGTCTTGCGTATGGGGAGGTGGTCCGCCGGGACTCGAACCCCGGTCCTGCCGTGTGAATACCGGCGCCATTTCGTGATGGAGATGGAGTTATGCATCTAAGTTTGGGCCTACGACGCCTTATGGATGGCTGTATAGACTATACAGGCTAGGTCATCTGTACATAACCAGTCCACAACATCTTACAACGCTACAACAGTTCCTCCATAGTTCTACCACACTCTCTTCTTTCTTGGCCTAACGACCTCTTAAGGTCATGCGTGCCATTTCTGGCTTACTAGACTAATTGATACCGCATAGTTGGTTAGTCAATCCTCACTATGGGGGAGTTCTACCACACATTCAGAGCTAAAAAAATTCTTCTGAGCATCTTCCTCTTGACTGAGACTTATAGGAGTTCGTCAGTTTTCGAGAGAGCCCACATCTCAGAAGCGTAGGTGAGTACTTGGACGATACATATTCTACATAGTTCCAGCTTCGTTCTCCAGGTACTTTGAGTGCAGAAATTTTCTCAGGCAGTTTACACCCTACCGTTATATCATCTGCTTTTATTGCTGCTGAATTTGGATCCCAAATAGTTGAAGTTTTAGACGACTGCAAAGGTACGATTGAGCTTCTTATACATAGGAGAGTCTATGTCATCAACGTATGCCAAGATTTGGATTGACCTATAGAAAATGATCCTAGAAGTCTCCTCATCCGAGTATCGGATGATCCTTTCTGGCGCCTGATTAAAGGGGAGTAAGACAAGCTCAACTTCCTTAAAGGGCCCAGAGAGTTTTTCATCCATCTTCACCTAGTACGTGATGTTGGTCATCAACCCTGGTAAGCCTGCTATCACATGTGGCTCTAGAATCGACGGAAAGACGGTAGAAGTATAGCTACTGCTCAGGAACCTTCTCCAAGATTGGCAATGTGGTGCAGATCTAGTCATAGGTCGATTTTATAAATAATATTTCTTATTGAACTTTTTTATTGAACTCCAAAAATTGTAACGTTGAAAGACATAGCTCGTATAAGAAAATGTTTACCATGGCGATAACAAACGATTGATGTTCAATATTGCATACTTTTAGGCGAATTTCGGAAAAAATAGTTTAATTTCAAACGCCTAACAGTATGCAAAATGCTGAAAAATCTTGTTTACTTTATACTATTCATAAATTCTATATGCAAATAAGAAACACTACCAAACGAAATCGAAATAAATGTTTGAATATTTTCCCCAACAGCCACAACACAAAAATGGTGTGAATATTGCTTTAACAGCTACGCCGAAGAATATCGATTGCGCTGGTATGATAAATTGTTCCGCCGAAATTGTTTGCCAGGGTGACACAAAATCACGCCTTTATCCTCTTATTTGCATTGCGAGCGATACCGTGGTACGCTGCGTGTGTGTCTGGTGCGTCTTGAAACAGCTTCACGATAAAAGGCAACACTTTACGGTGGAGCTGAAGCGTAGTCTAAAGCGGCAGCTATCATGCAACGTTCTACCCCACCAGTACCCGGGTGCAAATGTAAATCTCAAGCCAGATCGTTTGACTTGACGGTTGGTGAAAAAACGTTAAGCAAAACGGGTTGTGTGCGAGGCTCAAGCACACACGCTCGCGCTGCCATCCACTTTGATGTAATCGACAAGGTTTCTCATCGTGTGCCATGGCCTTTTTGGCGGCCATGTTATCCAACCGTCATCCAAATATTAGGAACGTAGTGTGCGTGTAGGGGTTAGTCAATCCTCACTATGGGGGAGTTCTACCACACATTCAGAGCTAAAAAAATTCTTCTGAGCATCTTCCTCTTGACTGAGACTTATAGGAGTTCGTCAGTTTTCGAGAGAGCCCACATCTCAGAAGCGTAGGTGAGTACTTGGACGATACATATTCTACATAGTTCCAGCTTCGTTCTCCAGGTA
The DNA here is from genome assembly GCA_002091835.1 of Anopheles maculatus. Taxonomy (NCBI): domain Eukaryota; kingdom Metazoa; phylum Arthropoda; class Insecta; order Diptera; family Culicidae; genus Anopheles; species Anopheles maculatus. Next base: position 298,211 of record KZ061760.1, read on the forward strand.
CTTTGAGTGCAGAAATTTTCTCAGGCAGTTTACACCCTACCGTTATATCATCTGCTTTTATTGCTGCTGAATTTGGATCCCAAATAGTTGAAGTTTTAGACGACTGCCAAGGTGCGAGCTTCTTATACATAGGAGAGTCTATGTCATCAACGCATGCCAAGATCTGGATTGACCTATAGAAAATGGTCCGACAGTCTCCACATCCGAGTATCGGATGATCCTTTCTGGTGCCAGATTAAAGGGAAGTCAGGTAAGCTCAACTTCCTTAAAGGGCCCAGAGAGTTTTTCATCCATCTTCACCTAGTACGTGATGTTGGTCATCAACCCTAGTAAGCCTGCTATCACATGTGGCTCTAGAATCGACGGATAGGCGATAGAAGTATAGCTACTGCTCAGGAACCTTCTCCAAGATTGGCAATGTGGTGCAGATCTAGTCATAGGTCGATTTTATAAATAATATTTCTTATTGAACTTTTTTATTGAACTCCAAAAATTGTAACGTTGAAAGACATAGCTCGTATAAGAAAATGTTTACCATGGCGATAACAAACGATTGATGTTCAATATTGCATACTTTTAGGCGAATTTCGGAAAAAATAGTTTAATTTCAAACGCCTAACAGTATGCAAAATGCTGAAAAATCTTGTTTACTTTATACTATTCATAAATTCTATATGCAAATAAGAAACACTACCAAACGAAATCGAAATAAATGTTTGAATATTTTCCCCAACAGCCACAACACAAAAATGGTGTGAATATTGCTTTAACAGCTACGCCGACGAATATCGATTGCGCTAGTATGATAAATTGTTCCGCCGAAATTGTTTGCCAGGGTGACACAAAATCACGCCTTTATCCTCTTATTTGCATTGCGAGCGATACCGTGGTACGCTGCGTGTGTGTCTGGTGCGTCTTGAAACAGCTTCACGATAAAAGGCAACACTTTACGGTGGAGCTGAAGCGTAGTCTAAAGCGGCAGCTATCATGCAACGTTCTACCCCACCAGTACCCGGGTGCAAATGTAAATCTCAAGCCAGATCGTTTGACTTGACGGTTGGTGAAAAAACGTTAAGCAAAACGGGTTGTGTGCGAGGCTCAAGCACACACGCTCGCGCTGCCATCCACTTTGATGTAATCGACAAGGTTTCTCATCGTGTGCCATGGCCTTTTTGGCGGCCATGTTATCCAATCGTCATTCAAATATTACGTGCGTGTGTGTGTGTGTGTGGAGTGTCGTAGGGATGACGACACACTGCCGTTCGATTCGAGGCGGCAAAGTTAATGTTAACAAATCACGTTCGCGTAACAAGTTCTCGCTCATCAATCTTTCGTCGCTTTGGACCGGTATGTGCGGGTGTGCGTACGGTTTTCTTCACACATCGCAGGTTCGGGTGGCCCCTTTTTACCATAAATGAGCTTCCTTTGGAGAGAAAAATCGCAAAACATTCTGCTGGGTGGCAGGTGTGAATAAATCAAATTAGGGGTTGGTTTTTCGTATGCGTCGATCGGTGCGTTTAGCACGATTGATAGCAAACACGGACCGCAACAGTGACGAAGTGATGGCGCATGTTTGCGCGATGAAAAAGCATGTTTTTTGGGTGTGCTTGTGTTCCTGAAAAACGCACCTCACATCTAGGTTATCAGTTCGGGCTTTAGAGCATTATGATAAAAGCGGTGAGTCACTGAAGTTTCGTTCCTCGAATCTCGTTCTTCGTCGCAGTGAGAATGGTGACTGCAGCTGAATAAATAAAAGAATTTGGGATGTTGTAGAAGCGTTTGGAGAAGCGTTTGTGAGGTCTGAGTTGGACTCAGATTTTAAACCAATCTGATGCGCGGTATCAGTCTCGATCGATCGATTGAATGGGCGATACGGTTACGAATGAGAAAGTTACGATGAAGTGGCTCGCGTTAGTGCTGGCGATCTATGTGATGATCTTGCTAGTGACAGTGCACGGTTACGAACTGTTCCGACGCCGATACACGCTTAACCATACGTTGCTGTACGAGTGGCCTCTATTATCTATCGAAAAACGAGCGTAAATGTTGGCTCAAGTGTGTCAATTTGTAAAAACAGTAAGACTGAGAGCAAGGTTGGACGAGCAATTCGTGCCAGTTTAAAATTATAGCATGAAAGTGAAATAAATATAGCATCCAGTACAACAAAACGAATCCAGCTTAATTTTTTCCATTTTTGATCGAATTTAATGTGTGCAACGTGCATGCCTCACAAATAAATTGCAATCTTTGCCATCATTTTCCTCGTATGTCCGTGAACGTGTAACGCATTTGGAAAGATTTATGTTTTTCAATTACAATTACAACATTACATCCATGCACGTCCAGTTTCGTTATCGCATGCCGTACCGTGTGTAATTTGTCCGGCACAAGCGCACGTTCTGTGTCCGTCGGACCGATAATTTCGCATCGATCGTTAAGTAAAAAGCGATTTGTTGCCTCGGAGACACTTTGTACAAATAGGCTGGGCCGGACCGAAATTTGAACCAGATATATCGAATAATCTTGTGTCCTTGAGACCGTACCAAGGGCTAAAGTTGTCGAACCAATGAACAAACAGCGTAAACAGGGCAAGTTGTCCGAGCTTTCGGGAGGTAATTTCTGGACGGGTGAGGGTTGGTGACGTTATGTCAATTTGGTCCATCCGAAAAAGGCGAAATGATTTGCGGGTTGATGATGAACGATGCGGAACGGCCACAAAGTAGCTTTGAGGAAACCGAGTTTGAGGAAACCGTGGGGCCAATATCATCAAGCGAACGCTGATGTTTGTGTCCTGCTGTGACTGTGTCCTGTGCTATCAATCAGGGCCCCGGAATTAGGATCCATTCATCATGCTGCACGCTGACCATGAAATGGTGCTGTTCGGTGTGTGTGTCTCTTTCGCTCTCTGTGTCACGGTCACGAACTACGGGGAAGCTCGCACGCAGGCAAAACGATAACGCTGGCCGCCACTTTACAAATCAATCAAATCTAACGATCCCAACAAGACGGGGACCGGTTGTCGTTAGATGTCATCTCGGGCACGTCAATACGGTTGATGGTTGTCGCTGTGGTTTGATCTATTCCTAGAGAAAAAAAAACTGGATTGCGGGAGTTTACGTACCTGCGTATAGGTCATCCAGCAGCATGGTTCAACCTGATTAGAGTCCAGGCCCCAAAACTCTAGCTCTTCCTCGAACAGCGGACCACAGACATCGGTCGGATAGTGCAGTTTACCGGTGCTTTTAAGGGATGAAAGAGAAGATATTCAATAGACCAATTAGGAATAGATTTTGGACGATAATAAGAGATTTACCTAAAGTTTTTTAAATAAATTTTTATGGTAGTTGTCGCGCATGGAGTTTGAAAGGATAAGAAAGGCCGTTTTAAGTATCTCTGGAGAAGTTTACCTTATTTTATTTTCGCTAATGCCTAAGGGTGTACATTTTTGTGCCGCATGCACTTCTAGTGATTGCTAAGCTTTTATCGCCTAAAACTATGCAATTGTATATTTTCTCACTGCTGTTTATCCTGTCAGCGACAGTAGTAATTATGATTTTGGAAAAAAAATTCAAATATTTTGGCAGAACTCCATTAAAAGATTGTTTATAATATCGTTAAAAAGCGATTTTTCAAAAAGAATGAACTTCAGCCGCTCTTTGTACCGAAGATTGCATACTTTTAGGCGCTAATTTTACTATTACCGTCTCGATCCAGGTTTTTGCGACTGTTTTCTACAATTAAGAATTCATATACACTTTTCCCTTCTTCCACATTTAGTTACAACCAAAAAACTTCCATTCTAAAGAATATTTAAACACCAACGTGACCATTGCCTTCATATGTTTGTTTTCCGGCCGTGTGTTGTTCTCTTTCCTACTGCCACACTTAATTTGCCACGTTCGCCGGTTCATTTCGCCGATGAAATTTTTATCTGCCACCGAAATGTCTGCACACGCATCGCCCCACGATACACGGCGATGAAACTGCCGATGAAAAATTCAGAGTGAAAATTCATTACGTGGAAGTAACCGCAAAATTCTCGGCCGAGTTCGCGCACGGTGACTTTTGATAATTTATGGTACAAACATAGCTGGAATGCGGTGGTTTTGGAGTGAGTCTGTTTTTTTGCTGAAGTTCGATAGCGATCGGGAATGTCTGGGGAGTGGTTTGTTTTTATTATTCGCATGAATTTAATTCTCAGGCAAATTTTGAAGTCACTCTGCGTTGCATTTGGTGTTCGGTTGCACTGTTGCAACACCTCTAAAACAGGTGCCAATTGAGGCAGGAATGTAAAGTGTACTTCTTATGCCACAATAAACTAAAAATGCAAATCGACTTTGGCTCCGAAATATAATTATAAATTTTGGAGAAAATTCAATTGCACTTACAGATGAACTGTGGCTCAGTCAGGCTCAGATCAGACCTAGTCGAGAGAGATGATGGAGTGGATCAGGTCTTAAAATTCATATCCTCCAGTAAAACTGTTCCATCGAGCGTTCCGAGCGTACCAAACACAGTAACACAGCGTACTAAATTTTCTTACACCTGTCCCTTTGTGGCTAGATGTTTCCTTGCCGTCGGTTTTTGGTCGGCCAAGTCGTACCGCATATATTTATGGAGCCGTAAATTACCAGCTTCAAATTTATTTGCGGGTACCGACGCCGGGGGTACCGAAAAATTACGAGTGTCGGGGCGTTTGGGTGTGTACGCTCTTATCTGGGTGTTTGAAATGTTCCGGCTACAAAACGCGTGGGACAGCACCGAGAAACTTCACAGTGGCCAGCAAGTGTCTGTACATTGTGATTAAAACTGGGGGAGAAAAAAGTGCTTGCAGAGAGAGTTTTGCGTATCATTTGAGTTGTTTAAAACTCCGGTCTCATTAGTTAGCTTTAATTTGGTAAATTATTCACATCATCAATTTATTTCATGCCCAAGGTTTTTAAGGGTTCCTGCTCGAGGCAATCATGTGTACGGTTTTGCGATGGGTAAGATACATTCAGGCTGAAACGAACCGGCCGTACCGAACGTTTTGAGTTATGAAAAATAGCTTTGTAGCTTAGCAACCGATAAACCATTCTTGCTTAAGCACAGCACGGCATCAACGAACCAGAAGATGTGTACCCTAAAGAGCTACCTGGAACAAAGCCGTATCTTCCCACCTACCGAAAAACGGGGAAAAGTAGTTCCGTGAAAGGTTTTCATAATTTTGAAGAATGCATTAAAATTGTAACGGGATGAATCCCTCCGGAGAGCGACACGGACGTTGTTTAATATGTATGGGCAGCTTTTGGCAGCACAGCGATCACCAACGGGACAGCCATTTCCTAACACCAGCTGGGAGCGTAGGTGGTTAAAGCACTGGGAAATCGTTTTTCAACCTGCACTAGCACTTCCTTTTGTGAGCAAACATCGATCTCCAGCTACCGAAGCCAAAGCCTGTTACCTGGCCCCGTCCAACCGTAGCGTCCTTGAAACACGGTAGAACAGGTTGTTGGGTGTAGTTTGCTAAATTATTCACTTGCGAGCACGCTTCTGCTAGTTTCCCCATGACGACCCGGCACAAACCTTGTGCGATAAGCAGGCTCATTAGTAGAGGCAGGCCAGGGCTGCCTGCAACGAACGCCCGGATTTAGCCGTTGATGGTGAAAATTTGCTGTCCATTTTTATACCATGCAAGGGAATGGATGGTGGCAGAAAGTCCAACACTCCACACCGAAACAAACAACCGGTCTGACCGACCGAAAGTTCTGGTGCCTCGAATCCCGCATCGCGGCCAGTACGCGCTCGCACAGTTGTCACTTTACGGTCACCCCGGAAAGTATGCAAATTCTTAACGTGCTGCATACCACGGCACGGTCCAGTGATTTTGCGAAGCGTAAAATGCGGAAGTGTGCCGGATAATTTTCACACCCATTGTGTGAGCCATCCCGGCAAGGGTGCGTCACACCGATACGAGGCAGAAGGTGTGCCGAATTTTAAGCCGTGAGCTAATCGGCTTCGGAATCTGTGAGGTGTGAAATGTTTGGATGTACGTAATGAATGTAAGATAGTTTGGCACGCGAGTTGCGAGTGCCGAAAGGATAAGTGGCGCCGTTTCATTAGTCGTTAGCGAAGGTGTGAAGTTGCTGGGAAAGTTTTCTATCGGCGATGAGTGCGATGGAATAGTTTTCCGAAAGCTTTGCATTATTATTTATGCGATCAAATTTATGCGTCGTCAAATATTGATGTTTTGTTACCTTATTTGTTCTGAATGAGTATTATAGATAGTTGTTTAGTTTTATGAGAAGAATACTTTATAGAAGAATAGTTTTGTTCGAAATAGAGAACATTTACGAATTCGTTTAATTCCTAGGAAGTGAGTAGCAAATTATGTTGAATCTCATTTGTACCGTCTAGTTTTCGAACATTCAACTATTTCATATTAATCTGATTGTCTGTTGTAATTATTTGGTTGAGCTTTCCGTCATGACGAACTTAGTTTGTTTATCATATTTTATTGACTCATAATTTATTTAAGTTTAAAAGAATTTTCTCGAACTTTTATCAAATTGTAATCGTTTTCTGATGGATTTACTTTAAATAATCAAAGCGATTTTATCGTTTGGTTCGAGTTGTAAAATTGCTACATTAATCTAACCCTTTTCCTTTGCTTTGAGCGTTACGTGTTTTAATCCGAATTGGATTTTGAATTATTTTTGTTTGTGAAATTTAATTTTAATTAAAATCGTTTTACAAAAAAGAGCAATTTTTGCAAACGGCATTTCTTTTGCCGGGCACCGTCTCTTGGAACTGAAAGGAGGTCGTTTTTTGAGTGGAGTGTTACATATTGCATACATTTAGGCTTTGGTGGTTTTCATTATTCCACCACATTGCGTTAAAAATTACTATTTGATTATTTCTTTTTAATTATCTTTGTACATGTTATCAGTAAGGCCAAGAATAAATTATTCAAATTTAAATTGATCTTCTTGGAACTCAAACCATGTTGTTAACTTTTTTCCCCTAGCATACATTTAGGCTTCAGCAGATTTGTCTGAATCATTGATTTGAATCATAATTGCTTTTCAATATATTTTTTCATCCTGTTTTGTACTTGAGTTATTGATATTAAAATATAATCTTCTGTAAATTATGTTTCTACATACTTTAATTGACGTTTCAAAGCAAAAATAATGCTTTGCAAAACCTAAAAGATGTCCTTCATTTCGTGTGAAATAAATTTGCAATACATTTGCCTACATTTAGGCTCCCGTGGAAGGTCTTCGAATTTGTGAAATTTAATTTTCTCCCAGCATATTAATTTCACGCTGATATCATTTCTACCAACAAAAAAAATTAGCATCTTGTGCACAATTTATTAACCGCACGATAGCAACGGCATCGGGGCCAATAAATATACTCCCAAGAGGGACCCGACTCCGGCTGGTGAATATTTTATCTGCCTCCCAGCCAACATGCATGCATTGGGTACACATACTTACCGATAGTAATTGAGCACCTGTGCGAACACGCCCGGGTGCCGATCGAAGAAGTACTCGTTCAGGATCGGATCGTAATTGGCCAGTGCCTCGGTTAGGCGCGAAAGGCGCGTGGCCGGAATCTTCTTCAGCGTCGCCTTGTACGTTTCGTGCCGTATACCGCCCACATTCAGCACGACCCGGTTCTCCGAGTCCATAATGTTCATTATGGGGCCGTGTGTGTGTGTTTTCGTGGCTGACGGTAAATGAATTAAGCACGGTTTGCCGGTTGGGACACCCTCTATGTTGGAGTGTTGTTGTCTGCCTTTGCACCACAAAATCGGTTTTTCATAGCTTCGTTTGTGTTGCTTGTACGAACGGGTGGGCAATTCATGTTCGATCTTTCGGTTCCGTGACCTTCAACGTAACGCTCCCTTTACCCAACGTTTCATAAATTGCACAAATTAAGCTGCTTAAACAGGAGTCGATTCACTTCACAGTTCCCACCGCAGGGTTTTGCTTCATTTATCACCAAAAAAGGAGGGTCGTAAGGATCGCTTATGTGACACTTAGTTTTGCATTTCCTTTACACTAATCTTCTTAACTGGTCGAGATGGACGAGATGTATCGCCGCTCGCTTTTTTTTTCTACAAACTACACACCGGACTGTAGGTGAGAATATTCTTGTGGCCTTTCGGTGTGTCTTCCGTGGGCCTTGGGATCGGTACGGAAAACGAAACAAAAAAACACACACAGACTCACAGACACTCACTAGCTCCCACTTCGCAAGCTGTCTTCGCGTACCGTCAGGCACTTTGCATGATCAACACTTCTTCACGTCACCTAGTAGTTGGTAGTGATGGCCGTAGTACCTCATACGAACGGTTTGGTCTACGTTCCGTCGTCACCTACTGCTACGGTTTGATGCGTTTGCGTTTTCTCATTTCCCCTAGGGTAGGCCGGGTAAGGTCCCGGCTGTCGGTCGCACACACGTATCGATTGAAACGGAAGCAGCTTCGGATCGATTTGTTACACGCCTTCGCACCACCAAACGAATCACAAAATGGCCCTGACAAATAGCACTGAACTTCACGGGGATATCTTTCGACGGTATCGTTGCAACTCTGGCCCACTGGACGTCCAGAAATAGGACGTGACGATACGAGACGGAAATGAATCGAAGGAGTCAATTTTTATGGTCACGTCCGGGTGCGTATAAGAGATATGCAGACTCTTTTTTGGCAGGCTTCAAGTTGAGTTATGTGATGACCACCGAGGCGGACGGTTTGATGATGGTTTTATATTCTCGAATCATTCACGAACGACGTATAACGTTCACTTACACCACCAAGTTCGTACGTTGCTGAGCGTAGAGTTCCGGTAAAAGACACCCGAAAAGTACCTTCCACCGATGGTAACCGGTCACATTTAGCAAATTGAACCAACTTTATTGCCGAAGAAGATGATGGTGAGCAAAAGATGTCAATTCTTGAGACATTGGGCTTTCTGAATGAGGATCTTTTATCTGCACGATGAATGATGCATTTTGATGCGGAGAGGACGACTCTATGTGCTGTTTTCTGTGGAAGAGAAGTAAAAGAGTTTAGAGATATTAGAATCACAAGTCTAAGAAATTGATTCACGTGGAATTCTCGAAAGTAACACTAAACTTAAGATCAAAGTAATACAAAAACAAACTTTGCCGAAATCAAAATACAGCCATCCAACGCTGCAACGTGTCTCGGATGATTTGGGTCACCTAAAACCACATGACCTGACGCACACGCCAGAGCATCACAGGCTCCATTGCTGTGCCGCGCCAAAATGTTTATCCGCAATAAAAAGGGCCAAAAACTTTGAAGATCACTAAAACCCGAGCAGTGCTCTGGCTCACCGGCTCACTATAAATCAAACATTGGCCAACTAATTCTTCCGCCCAACTTCTGGTTTGACGGGGCTTGTATAGTGTGTGTGTGTGTGCTGGTCTGCAACCGTGCACCGGATACTGCTCATCAAAGCGCTCATCCCAGAGCGTCCCAAGAAAACTCGTAAACCGGGCCGCGATGCTGTTGTTGTTAGTGCTACTGAGTCCTCGTGCTCAAACAACGTGTGCGCGTGTGTGTATCGGATGGTTCGGAATTGTTTATTTAGCCGCGAAACAAGCGCGCAACAAGGTACCACACTTGCGGGAACGTGTGATGCAAAGAGCTGGGAGTGTTGGGGATAGGATAGGACCACACTGTACTAAATACCGTCTAAAATCGGTTCCAAGTGTTCGAGGTTGAAACAGGGCGCGATGATGATGACGACGAAAGCGGGACTCAGTGGCTTCATTATGTACGTTTGCGTTACGTTTGAAGTGGGTATACGACGGCCATAAACTTGTGTCGAACTGGTTTAGGGAAATTTTGTTTCCTTGAAACTGCCACCACTTCGACTGGCCGCTGTAAACGTGAAGTTCATTCATAATTTCAACGCCTACTAAGATGGATGCTACAGAGGGCGCTGTAGATGAGGCTGGCTCTCGTGAAAAAGTAGCCGTATAAAATCCGGAAAACATCTTCCAGTTTTTAAGTGTGGAGTGGGCCATCTTAACGAGAAAAACTAGGCCCCCCTACCCGGAAAAAGGCACATCCAATTTTTATGTTGTGAGTGTTGAGTGATGATTTTGCCGAAAGTGATCGTACGACGAAATCTCCTCTTGACTGTAACTTTATAAGGACCTACCCGGACTCTGTGTACGCCGGAATCGATGTTTGATGAATAACAAGGAAAATGGTAATTAATTTTCGTTCATGAAAACTCTCCCACCAAAAAGCTGAAACAAGCAAAATGGTGTTTTGATGTATCGGAACTTCCCGCATTATTGAAGCAAACTGGAGTACTTCAAATTTAACCTGCTTTTAGGGAGTAGGTTGAGATATTTGATAGCTTCACTTCATTGGAATTAATAAAAAACATTTCTTTTGCGAAGGCTCAATTAGGGTCGGTTATCTAAGGAGCGTTGCGGCAAAGCTCCTGTACAAATTGGATTTTATAGGTTTCATTTGTTCTAATCACCTTCGAGCAGGTTTTTTTTATTCATCGTTAGGCACCCTCCAGATACAAACGAGCCGATTTCAAGAGTAGCAGGAATCGATTCTAATAGCAACTTCCGGAGATCTTAGCAGATGCTACGATGGAACCAGCTTGCGTCATGCTCAGCGTAATCCGACTCCATTCATCGGTTTTTTTGGAGCTTGTTTTTGTCCCTCTAGGATGACTTTTTTGAGGCCATCGAGAAGCCGCTCGATAAAGTTTGTCATTTTCTTCCCGTGCGAGGACTTTAGACAAGAATTAGTTCCTGCTCTTTTTTGTCCTGTCTTCTCTCTTTTTTTTTTGGGGGGGAAGAAAAGTTGAACTTTCATCTTTTTTTGTTTGCTGGGAAGAGAAGAATTTCGTGTTCTCCACTATGTCCTCGAAACGAAACTGATGACACGTTGAAACGGTAGTTTCTTCAAGTGCTTCATGTGCTTGAGCTCGAGTTTGTGGTGAGTTCCGAAGGATAAATATTATGTCAAGTAGAGATTCGTCCGCTCGTCCTCTTCCTTTCCATGGCTTCCAGAAAGGCCAAAAAGGCGATATCAAAAATCCAATCAACATTACTCGTGTTTAGGAAAATGATTGGACCAGTCTGGGAAGTTGCGAAGCATCGAAGAATAGCGTAAAACCCCCTCCCGTCTGAATGGGACGTTTGTCACGTCGTTAAAATGGGGGAACGAAACCACAACTTCGAAATGACTGATGATGTGAACCTATGCGCTTTGTTGGTGGGTCAACTGGGGATGCGCGAAGTTCAGAGCGAGAGAGAGAGAGCGAGCGAGGGACAGACGCAAACTTTTTCAACGGGGTAGTGATTTATAAAGCTATCTTACGATATGGGCAAGAAGGCAAAAAAGGATTGATGAGGTATGAAATGATGAAAAATAGGATTCATTCGATCCGGTTCCGAGCGAGAGTGCAATGTCATAGCGTTTTCATTATTTACCACAACGAGACCGAAGCCAAAGTAGCTCATTAGTGTGTGTGTGTGTGCGTGTTGGTTTGTGGGTATCGAAGTTGACTACTGGGGGAAGGGCATTAATTTTCTAGACTTCGTGCAAAAGGACATGACCCTGGATGCAGGCTGCGAGCAGGAATAAGGTCATCGATGCGAAGGAGGTCGAACGGTCTGCATCGATAAGTTCGATTGGTCTATTTTCAGCGCTGGTTGTTGGGAGGAACAATTAGGGACGAGCATCTGGTGCATTGGAATCATAAATTTCTATGTTGATAATAATGTTGGTATTAAATATGTGCTCAGTAATGTCCCGAGTAAAACCTAGAGATTCATTAGGTTGCAAAATAGCAAATAGAATTTTGAAGTATTGTAAATTAATTAGATAGAATAAAGGGAGAAATCGTCTAGGTAATGAGAAATCCCAACTTAACTAAGAAGTAACTTCAGGTAGTTTCATCAAGTTATCCTGCAATGTGATCTCTAGCAATATCAAGATCTCATAGATAATTCCACCAGACTCTTTTTAAACAAGATAACTTGAGCCTGATGTTCATGGCGGAATTCCAGAGTATCTACCCTCCACAGCACCTCATCGTGTCCATATACATATCCAATCAATAGTCTCCAACATTACCATCAAGCTCACTGTGCTCCTCATTGTCTCATATTGATTGAGTCGATGATGAGGAACTCCTTGCTAGGGACAAGCGTATGAATTGTTAGAAGGTCTGATACAATTCTATTCTAGATATTGGTGTATAGAAAAAAAACCTGTGCTGCAGAATGTCCCTTAAAGTTAAAGCAAAACCAGTATACCGTTGCCATAAAAATCATAACCAAGAAACGAATCGAAACGTTCCCCGTGCTCAAGAAAATGGAACAACGTCTGCTGCAAGTGACGTTTCATAAGAAAACAAACGGACCGCCGCATCATAAACAATTTCGATCGCAGTAGGTTTCCGTACCGTCGCTGGCAGTCGAATCCGAAACAGAGCGTAGCACCCATTGACGGTTCGAAGGAGTTCGTGCAAATAAAGTTGGGTGTCGTGCAGCAGTAGCAGCAGCAAACCAAAATGTCGTCCATTGGCAAGTAAGTAATGGTGGTGTGTTCTGGGGAATGTTTCAACCCGCTTCAATAAAATTCCAATTTCACAGATCAAATACTATCGTTGGCAGGGTCAAGAGTGAATTTACCATCACTGGACGCCGATCGGTTACGCCGACATCAATCACTCCACGCAACACACAGATCCCCGTCCGGAAGACACCCCTGACGCCGCAAACCGCGTTCGAAAGGTAAGAAGCGCAATTAAAAAGGCGATGATTATAACAAGAAAATCTCTATTCTTCAGGAAAAAGTTCCTAACCCGACGGAAGCTTATGATCGGTGATGCTAAAGTGCACCTTACCCATTCGAGTCCATCGCCCGGAGTGCAGGACGTTGTCCATCAGGATGCATGCGAAAAGCCGTACGTTTGCTCGTGTGATCCAGAGTTACAGGGAACGGAACATTTGAATCCGAACTGTATCTACGTGAACATTTGCAGTGAACACGCGAGGGCTGGTTGGAGAAAATATTTAACACGGCTGTGGTTATTGGTGGCAAAGGTGGTACAACTGCTGGTGGTATGTACGATTGTGGCGTTAGCGTGCACTGCTGCAGTGAAAGGAGTGTATTGGTGCCTTGGTGGGAAAAGTGTGGCAAGTTCCAGCGAACAGGCTCACCCTGAGGAAGACAGCATTTTCAACGAAGAGGAGGAAGAAAATGATGAAAACGCACTGAATCAACATCTTATGGTTTTGAACCAGAATGGGTTCAGTTTGACGGAAACGACACACGCGTTTAGTTTGCTGCATGTGCTCATCATGACAATGGCAAGATTTTTTGGCTGGATCGGTGGCGTACTGTTGCCCGGTGAGGAATAAATGTTTCATTAATTCTGTGTTGTGTTGGTCATTGGGCACACAATTGTTTTCCTATCATTAAATTATGACGTGACGACTTTGATTGGACCGGGACGTCAACTGTCTTTGGGTAAACATCGACGTAGGCTGCGATTTTTCCATTACACAGTGGGAAGTTTGTGGAAAAAACATTGCCCTTTTTATTCCTGAGCTACTAATTGATGCGGTTTGATTAGTCAAGTATTTCATAGAAAAAGTTAAACAGTTTTCATATAATACATAAGATTTTATAGTTTCTGACGTTCTTCCAGTCTTTTTAAGCGTCTGTTTAGAAAGTTCTTAGTACCTTAGTATAGCTTTTAATCATAAAATTCGTGAAAGAACTTTATAATTTAAAGAGGATTCAACTTAACTTAGTATATATTTTGTCTTCTTCATCAATTCAACCTCAGTTTCAAGCCATGTGCTCTATTTAAGTAGTAAACGAGTTCTTGTTGATTCAAATTTATTCCTAACGACCTGCTGCAGTACTATCGCTAGCATAAATGTAGGCTTCCTCTGTTCTTACCAGGACATTCTATCGATCCACCATTTGTTTACCTCGCCGTCTATCAACGTAACAAGCAATGTGTGTATGCATTTACTACTAAAATCAATAAGCTTTCCAGCGATTATTCGTGATTGGAGTAATGGCTGCTTTTAGTAACTTTGTGCTGCTTTCGATAATTTTGTTATTTGATTTAAACAAGTCTGCCAGTCAACTTTTTGCTTTAAGAAGCGGGATATCAAAGAAAATCGCTCAACCGTTCACGTGCTCCCGAGGCATAATTGTAATCCTTCGAGGCATCTCCAACTGTGGTGACCATCGCCGAAACGCACCTCCCATATCTGATGACACGCCTCTCAAATAGTAAGGTGCTACCATCCCAATGGGGATCCTTTCTCTCGAGGGAGAGAACTTGTACCGCAATCAATCGATCGATCCGGTTTGCGGTAGACAACCTGAAGCATGTCCACTGCAGGGAGTTCCAACGACAAACCTCAACAGTCAGTACACGATATGCAATCGATATCCGGTGTCCGATCCGTTCCGGTGGCTATTCTCGTTGGTAACGATGCCGGTCGAGAAGACGAACGAAACATGAGCATTCAGCCTGGCGGGCAAGTTCGCGGTTCGTTCGCATCCGCTACCCACTAATCCGATTGTCCGATTTGCTGTGTCGCGCGTTTCGCTCGCATCCGATGACGGTGTGTGTGAGCTGTTTTAAAGCGTCAGGAAAGATTTAAGAGACCGAGCACGCGGTTGCACCTGGTGAAATGTAAATTGAATCTGAATAATTGATATCGTCTTATTGTCACTTTTGTGCCACCGTTGGTCACCGCTTCCTGGGCCACTTTGGTGGGCGTTCTCGTTCTTTTTTTCGGTCTGTAAACAAATCGCCACAGCCACCGCCACATTCGGAAGCATTTGTAAAGCTGTTAGTGGTGTCTGAGGATTTGCTGTTCGTTTGGAACGCTTGTTACGGAGGGTACAAACAGAAAAATCGATTGAATTACTGTGCGATAGATTGTGGCTGCATTTTGAGTGAGTTTTCCTCCCTTTAAGCTGGCTCGTTCGCCGCTAGACGACGTAAGAATGGAGATTGAAATGAAGGCAGGCCTGTTAAAGGTGATCGCTTAAGTCGTATGACCTGGGTTACAGGAAAGCAAGGCATGGCGAGCCTCTTTAGTAGATGAGAGAAATTTATTCATGTATGTATTTATGTATCATTGTGTGAACAGTGTCTTAAAACTGGGGTACGACCTACTCTGTGTCTGGGGTTGATACAACGAGTTCGATCAAGAAATCAGTGAGATTTTAAGCATATCGAAGACTTCTGATGAGTTCTTTCTTTGTTTCTACTCGTTCGAGACTTAATGGCCAAGTTTGCTTCAAAGTTAACTTCAATCTTTTTTTGTCAATAGTATGGACTTTAATAGTGACGTAGCCTGTTACCAATGGACTGAATATTACTTTTTTGTGACAATTGTAGAGTGGTCCTGCGGGAGAGGCGTTAGCAAAGCTGGGTTTCACTCGGAAGGATCGGGATTTAAAGGCCAGACGAGTCTACCAGTAGGCAGAATTGAATATCCAGCATTGGGAAATCTAAAACAAGGAGGACGGTAATGGCAAACCGAGGCAAACCATTGGAGTTTTAAGTACCTCCAGTGAAGTAGATAACTTGTTTTATTCTTTATAAGGAGCTGTTTTACGTCGAATTTTCATGCGACATCCTTTTTTACAACTTTTTAGAGACTTCGCATACATAGCAGGCCTGACTCCACTTGATCCAGCCAACGAGCTCGCTGTGCTCCTCTACGCCTCGTGTCGAACGGGTCGCTGACGAGCACCTTCCTGGCAGGGCATGAGACCGGCATCCTCATCAAGTGCCCCAACCAGCGTATCCTTCCAGCTGTGGCAACCGTCAGGATGTCTGCATCGCCAAACAGCTCAGCTAGCTCGTGGTTCATTCTCTTTCTCCACACGCACTGCTCGCACACACCGCCAAAAATAGTCCGTAGCACCCGCCGTTCGAAAATGGCGAGTGCATTGTCGTCCTCCGCTAGCATAGTCCAGGACTCGTGCCCTTAGAGGACTACCGGCCGTATCAGAGTGCGATATATGGCGCATTGCGTGCGTTGTTGGAGTCTTCTGGATCTCAGGAGCTTGTGGAGCCCGTAGTAGGCACGATTCCCCTGAACAATGCGCCGTCGGATTTCGCAGCTAACGTTGATATCCGAAATTTCGATCGTGCAAAGGGAGTAAAACTCCTCTACTACCTCGAGATCGTCGCCGTCAAGCAATATTCTGCCAACTAACTCTCTCTAGATATTATTCCATCTAATGATATCGGACATCGCGAGGCGGCCCGGTGGTGTATACGATAGCGGTGCCGGTCTTCACACGGCAGGACCGGGGTTCGAATCCCAGCGTACCGCCTCCCCGTACGCAGGACTGACTATCCAGCTATGGGTAAAACTTAGTCACAGAAAGCCAGCAATAGCTGGCAGGCCAAGACCTCACGAGGTTGTAGTGCCAAGGAAGAAGAAGAAGAAGAAGAAGACATCGTATAGTCTCTATCATTCCCACAAGAGTCTAAGAGGATGCACTGGCAAATCAGCTGGTATTCCAAGAGTTCTGCTTAGTTGCATTTTAATCAAAGTATTGACTTTGTTTATACGAGTTTTGACCTCTAACTACTCAACAAGAATGCCAAGTGAGGCTTTGTGCAATAATTAGAAGAAAATAAGTGCTTTAGATAAACAGCAAATACTCTTTAATTCTGCACTGGATAAAATAAAGTGCAGAAACAGAATGTGACTCAGAATCAGGAGTGAGAAAAGTCTACATTGGAAGAGAATCAACCTTCAAGATGTTCCCAAAACGATGAAAAAATCCCCATGGACTATCTGCCAAGGTTTCCTATTGTTACACACCCTGTCTGATCAATTCAGTCGTAAGTTTTCATTCAATTTCTCGCAACGAATGTTTGCCAAACGCCTCCCCCCTTCCCCCCCCCCCCCCCCCCCCTCCAGATACGTCGTCAAGATGGCACGAAAACACCGAGAGGTCGACGGTGTATCGGGACACACACCGACACGAATCGATACACGCGGCGTCCCGGCGTCACTGTCCGTTCGGTGGGCGTTTGTGAGATTTCCGCTCGAAAGAACCGATTTGTGCTATTTTTATGGTTGATCTCTAGTTGTCGATGCCACACAATGTGTGGCAAGCGTGGGGTGCGGTGGTTTGTTTTGTTTTCCACCAGACGACCGTTAAGATGGTGCCCGGGTGTGGGTCGAGTGTTGAACCGTTGTCGATAGGCGGTTAGGTGGTGGATAATGGTGATGATGGGTAATGTGCTGATTAAATCGGTAGGATAAATTAGCCGTCGTGTAAAGTGAGGTGAAACACTTACTGGTGGTTAGATAATCGCTTCAAGGAAATGGTATGAATCGTACCCGGGAAGCAGCAAACAAATGTTCTTTATTCTAGAACTCTCATCTATTTAGAAGAATAGAGTTTGCTCATCGAAACAGCATTGTTTTGGGACTTGAAGACTTTTCGGATATTAACTCCAACGCCTTTAACTTGTTGCCGAATTGCTGCTGTCCTGTGCTACCAATTAAAGATCCATTGCGAATCGACACAACGCCCAAAACTTCATTTTTTGGTTCTCCCTCAACAAATCCAACACCACCGGAAGCCACAGTCCGGTGGCTCCGGAAACGAGCGATTCGGGCAAACAATGGCAAATTAGCTCACCGGACCACAACACATAATCGTGGCGCACGGTGGCCACTGCCCGTTTGCCGGTACACCCTACACCCATTAGTCGCCGGCCATCCGTGCAACCGAGATACGCGTCGGTCATCGGTGCGCCATTTTCATTTTGTTTGTTTGTTTGGGTGTTTGTTGTATAAAACCTTCTCTTCTGTTTTGCTGCCGCTGCTGTGCATTGGGATTTTTTCCACCAGCTTCCGGTTTATTTGGGAAAACTTCCGGTTTTCCGACGTGCATTGTATTCCTAACCCCCCTTCTCCACCTCCTTCTCCCTCACCAGCTCTCCTACTTGGTGCAATTGAAACTGGTGTCGGTGTTCGAAAAAGGAGAGAGAGAGAAAAACAACAACAAGTGACAATTGGTGGCAATTAAATAAAATTCAATTGAAAGAAATTAATTTAATTTAGCGTCACGCGAACATTGTGGACACTGGGTGCTTGTGTGTGGGAAGGTTTTTGTTTGGTAGCAGCGTGCTATTGTGGTATGCGTGTTGCGAAACTCGGCAGATCATGCTACGGTGTGATGTTTGGTGTTGGTGCTGGAACGTGATTGCAATACGCGGAACGGGTTCGGGGGCTGTTTTGTGGATTATTAAATAGAATTTGTACGCTGCCACCGGTTGTACATTTTAATTCGACAGGAGAGTAATTTAGGGGAAAATAATTTATTATCCTGGGGTGTCGGTGGGTTTGATTTACATTAAAAAAAAAGCTGTAATTAATTGTAGGTTGGGATACATTAGGTCTACAAATTCATACCCTTTGAGCAGTTTTCTTTTATAGAGAGGCCTGAAAATAAAGGATTTTAACTGGAATTTAATGATGGGATCTGACTTGCACAGTAAATTTACTTAGTGAGATTTTCACACTCTTGTTTCTAGATAAATGTTTTATTATCAATTGCAACTATAAGAATTACCAAATCCCGATTGCCAACTGATTGCCAATTGAACTCTACAATATGCTCTGCCTTTCGAAGCACAATAAGAGCGTTAAACAAAGCCCATGTTTCAGCCTTATAACAGTGCAAATCTATCAAATTTTGGTTGCAGCTAGGGACCTGGTGTCTTTATCGGTCCTTCCTTATATCTGGAGTTTAGATAATCCTGTCAAACGCTGACAAGGATAGTCAAGATTGATGTTTTTATGCAGAAGCCTTAGCAAATCCGACAATGTCTGAGAAACAGACTCAAAATTATTGCAACGATAAATCCTGCGTACCACTTCAAGGAACTTCAGACTATTCGTCATCGACGACGTGGAGGTGCATCTTCTGATAAGGATTTCACTGTTGTTTTTAAAAATTAATCAGATAAAAGTTGATCTGCATGATGCCACAAGTTCTACTGAAGCTTTCGTAAAGGAACCTAGTAACTTAGTGAAAGTTCCTGAAAGTTAACCAATTTTCTTTTTCTGAAACTTAGAATCTGCTCCATTATTTGTGTGACAAAAACTAAGAAGCAACTGATGATCAAGGCACAAAGTATTGTAGAAAGCTTTAAAATTTTGGAGTCTACGAAATAATTTAAAGGAATTTCTTTGAATTCTTCTCCTTTTCGTCCAGGTCGCTCAACCCATTCCATGAAACTGCATCCGATCTCAGAGGTTCGATGCCACTGCCAGTTCGTGGTTCATTCGTCTTCTACATTAAACTTGCTCGCACACATCCGCAAAGACATCACTAAGGACTGCCTTAGTATCATTCGCTCGACAATGGCGTGTGCAGTGGTGATCTTCATTATAGTCCAGTACTCATGCCCGTAAGGGATCATCGGACGCATCAGTATGAGATATATCATACCGATTTCGATGGACGTCTATCACCATCACCTTTTACTCTGCTTCTGAGTCGGGAACCATTATGGTCAGAGCCTGAAACAGATAGGTACTATGACTATGCCACAATGATCCTCAGCCCAATCCTAGTGACAAAGTTTGCGATGTCCTTCCAGAGCAGTATTGAACAGACTAACAGGAGAGTCCATGTTCTCGGTGCTTTCCTTGCTTCGGTCCTCGGTGAGATTCGAGCGATTCCAACAGCGTGTAATTTTTACCCTGCACTGCACACCTCCCATAATCTTGACCATAATCTTGACAGCTTATCAGCTTATCAGGTTTTCGGTACTACTGCATGGTGTTCCATAACTTTGTATGAGCTATGGCGTCTTGAGGTCCAGAGCGTACGTCCAACAAATCTGCTAGTAGAACTCCTTATAGACACAGGCCTAAACATGTCATGAGAAAGACACCAGACCGTCCATCAAATAAAGTCTTTACTTAAAAACAATCATGCGGACAGAGTTCTTAGTAATACAACAGACTCAAGTCAGCTTTCAGGCAACAGGATTCGTTTTATATCTGGAATGGTATCTATGTGACTCGCATTACAATTAATTACGAATGTTGAAAACACTAATAAATACACAATTAATTATTTACACAATGGAAAACCTCAGAACAGACATGAAATGAATATTCTTTAATCAAACAGAACTGCCGACAACAACATACCAGGAAATGAAGACATGAACACAATAAGGTCTTCCATTGAAACCACCATTACTTGCCCGTTTACCAAAATGACCTCCCCACCGCATTTAAATGGTGTGAATCATCGCAATGTCGAACTCCGGATTGCCCGGATGTACAACCGACCAAGCATTTCGCTGGCCCCGGATGTGTAAAAGCGGATGCGTGAGTGTGCGAGATTCACCGTTCGATGCCCTGTTCCTGTTCCAGATGCCGGCGGGCGTATGGAAAGCTGGTGCAACTTTACCATCCACCGACCGCAGTTTGCAGCACGACGCATTAAGATAGACACATTGAACGTGTTCCACCGTGTTCTTGCCGCGACAAGATGTTAGTAATTTGCATATAGATTAAAACATCACTGCACGGTACCGAAGGGCCTAAACGCATCCGAAGGGAATAAGTGCGGATGGCTAGCGATGGCGATGGTCATGGCAAACGTTCAAGATGTGTCCAGAGTGGCGTGTAGTGTGGGTTCATTAGGGGAAAGTGAAGCTTCATGCGTGCATCGTGTTGCACTTAGCGTAACTCCGCTATTGATCGATAAACAATGGCACAAGTTCTACGCGTGTTTGTGAGGTTTTGTGAGGCGAAACCGGTACTGTAAAGCCTTTAGCCTTTTCGAGTGTACGTTGGAAGCAAAAAAAAAGGCACACAAATGCAAGCTTTCCACAGGATTTCCATCACATCCAGTAGATTGAAAGTTTTCCACCGCGAAAGATAACATCATGCGGGTTATTACGATAAGTGGAAGCGGATGTGGATGGGGTCTTTTTGTTTTAATCTCGGATTATTATTTTTATTTCATCACTCACGTGGCTGTGTGTGTTGTTTTGTTCTTTTCTGCTTACCTTTCATAACCCGCACTGTGCTTTCAATCAAACTCCGGTGAAAGGAGGCAAAGAGTGCGCTGTATTTTCCAACAGTCGGACAGAGTAAAGCATTAAAAAAAAATCTCCCGTACTTACACACATTTTGACGGGTTTAGTGCAATCAATTTGCTCTACAGCCGAGCGTACTCTTGGGGTTTAATGTTTTAAAAGTTTTTCCCCCGGTTCTCTGCATGCGTAAAAGTGAATTAATATATAATGTGTGGTTTGGTACGGCTCGCTCTGCCTGCGCTCTGCCTGACGCATACCATGCTATCGGATTGCGAGCAGAACGAGCAACCGGGGCAGATTGTTGATTGTTTGCTTTTAATTAGAAATGCTCGAGCTCGATACGATCTTACTGCGTTGCAATTTTCAGCCGCGTGTTTACTAATTACGATGGAAAAGTCAAGCCTTTTCCCAACCAGCAGGTGGAAGATGAATTAACTCGAACGACAGACTGATCAATAGCCACAAACATGCGGTCCGAGCGAGCGAGCGAGTAACTAACGCCCTTTGTTACGAGCTTCGATTGCTTAAGAAATATCGTTCGCTCTCACCACCCTGGAATGAAAAATGAAGTGTTTTTCACCGTTCCGTTGACCGCAAAACAGCATTAACAGCTCGTTCTTTTTATAGCTGTCGAATCTAGTGGAAGGGTTTTTATTTTTGGGACTTCCTCCCTCTCTCTCGCACATCTCTTTCGGTATGCTTTTGTTGTGCTGTGGCGTGTGTGTGTGTTTCACCAATACGCCTGTTTACAGCTGGATCCAGTTTGTTGCAGATGTGTGAACGATTTACGATCAGCGGGAGGGTGGGTTTTGAAGATTTTTTGTTGAGGTTTCTGCTGCTTTGTTTGTGTGTACCGGTACCGGATCGGATGATCGGAAATGGAAACTCTGCTACCGAACACTGCCTGTAGCGCACCGGTGATGTTTGTTTGAAAGTGATATAAAATTTTTGAGATACATCAGCTGTTGGCGCAATAAAAAGATGTGTCTAAGAGGGTGGAAGTGAAATGTTCAAAGTGGAGAGTGATTAAATTTCTATTTTTATGATGATCTTAAACAGAAAAACTGGATTTATTTTGTATAAAAATAATGCGAAAATTTGTGTTTAAAACAATGGTTTTCTTATAATAATAATTTTCAATATTTAAATTGCCTTAGCAGCAAAAACTGTGTAACAAATAAGTGCAATAAACAAAAGAAAAAAATACACACAAAGCTAGCATAAGCAATAACCATATAAATTAGTAGAATGGTAAAAGCCTTTAAAATGAATTGAATAAGTCTACTAAAAAACGAGTATAATTATTTTATAAGAAAGAAAATCCATAAAGTAACCATAGCTAAAAAACGAAGAATAAAAAAGTTTAACAAAATTTATAACACGTTGACACAAATTAAATAGAACCAATACAGCGCTGAAAAGATAAGTAAACTTAGTAGAAATTGCCAAAAAAAAACAAAACCAACAGATAAAACGAATAAAAACTCTGCTACCAAGGAAGACACAAAACGATAAGATTAACAAAAAACCAACATTAGATACATTGGACAAAAATTACTTAAAATCAACGAATGAGATCTATGGAAATAAAAATTTTGCTATAAAACTGCAAAAACATTGAAAGAAACATTGAAGGTATCAATAAAACATAGAATGTATTAAACAAAAGGTTAATGAAGATTATCAAAGTAGGCTTAACAATGAGAAGAAGAAGAAAAGAAAGAAGAAGTAGTAGAAGATAATAGGCAAGAATAAGAAACAAGGCCGAGGAAAATAAATAATTAAATAAAAGAAGAAAAATAAGGTCTAAAGTGTGAATAAAACCAGGAGAGTCAAAGCAGGGAACAGAAGAAGGAAAAAAATAGAAAGAAAAAGAAGAAACAATAAAATTAATCTCTCAGGGCCCTTCGCTACCACCAAGGGTCTGCGGCAGGGAGACGGGCTTGCTTGCCTCCTATTCAATTTGGCGCTAGAGAGGGCCATCCGAGACTCGGAAGCCTCAGAGACCATCTTCTGTAAGTCACTCCAGATCTTGGCATACGCTGATGACATAGATGACATCATTGGTTTGAGGCTCTCCTATGTAGCAGAAGCTTACCAAAGGATCGAGCATGCGGCACTGAACCTCGGGTTGGAGATCAACGAGGCAAAAACCAAAAAGATTGGGGGCACCACCAGCAGCCCTGCTAACAAACACTGATTTACGCAGGGGTGATGTACAGATAAGTGATCGCACCTTCGAAGTCGTCCAAAACCTCACCTATCTGGGGTCAAAAGTCAGCACCGACAACAACATAGACGTTGAGTTGCGCGCAAGGGTGCTGGCTGCCAACCGGTCATATCACAGCCTGAGGAAATACCTGTTGCGACGGACCAAGCTGGGACTGTACCAAACCTTTATAGTCCCAGTACTCACATACGCCTCTGAGACATGGACTCTGTCCAAAACTGACGAAACCCTCCTAGCCGCGTTCGTGAGGAAGATGCTCAGAAGGATTTTTGGCCCCGTATGTGTGGAATGACAATGGAGGATCGTGCATCGTGCAGCGAATTAGGCTCACCAGGCTCCGGTAGGCTGGTCATGTCATGAGAATGGCACCGGACAGCCCAGCCCGTAAAGTTCTTTTAGGCCGTCCACATGGACAGAGGAGGCGTGGTAGGCCCAAACTGAGATGGAGTGATGGCGTTGATGCGTCCGCCAGAACGGTCGGGATAATGGATTGGCAGACGACGGCGTTAGACCGTGAGCGGTATCGAGGATTGTTACAGCAGGCCAAGACCACGAAGCGGTTGTAGCGCCTGACAAGTAAGTAAGTAATCAAAATAAAAGCCAAAGAGGTATGAGAGCATCTCGAGTATAAACAAAAAGCGCTCACAAAAAAAACTTAATATTGATAAAAAACAGTTTATTAAAACGCGTTAATTAAAAGCATGCCAAACAATACGATTGCTGCGCAAAGTACAATGCACTGAACCGTTTATGCCATCGAAAGAATGATTTTTTTTGTGTCCATTTTCTTGTTCAATTATTCTTTTGAATTGCACAATCACAACGCAACACAATGATGCAACTTGTCTGTATCGCTTGTATTGAAAGCGATGTAATTTTTAATTATTTAAATCAGGTGACCGTGACCAGCGCCTTCCATTTTGATATCCCCGTGATGATTTTCCATCGTGTCGCTCAACGCCCTGCTCGCGATAATTAATAAATAACGAAGTGTATCGCAATTGTAGCGAATCGAAATGGAAATTGGGGAAGCCGTATGAGATACAAATGACAAATTTAATTAACAACAAACTGCTTGATGTGCTGCGGCACAATGATAAGAGTAATCTGTCAAAAATCCCCCGAAATGGGTGTCAGATCTTCGGTACGATGGTGCAAACCCGGTCAATCAAGCAAACCTTCGGTGACCGCAAGACGGCAGCCGGACGGGAACACTGAAAAGAGCAAACCCAAGCAAATCAAAGAATTAAATCACACTTTGTGCAAAACCACATTGAAGACATTGCCTAAAAAGGGTCAACTGGGGGGGGCTTCTTCTTCTTCTTTGTTGGCCTAACGACCACTTAGGTCATGCCTGCCATTTCTGGCTTACTAGACTAATTGATACCGCATAGTTGGTTAGTCAATCCTCACTATGGGGGAACGGCCCAGATGAGACTTGAACCCCGGTCCTGCCGTGTGAAGACCGGCGCCGCTGTCGCATCACCACCGGGCCGCCCCAAATCTGGGGGGGGCTGTGGTACTAATAAATCAAATCGTCCGGGGTAAGGTTAAAGCAACTCGGGTGCTCGGGTGGAGTTCCCCAAACCGATCCTTAGGCAAGGGAAGTAGTTTGGGGTCTTGGAAAACGCTTGTGGCACTAAAACCAAGAACGTACCCAGGTACATGAATAAACATTTCTGCAGTGTCGCCTCGGAACGATTCGTGGGCTCCGACAAAAAAAGGGGGTTTTGATTTTATTTTTGGAACCACAGGGTAGCAAAGCATGTTTCTTGATGTTCGACCGGTTTTGAGGTGAAACATTCTTCACCACCCAGACACATCAGACACGGCGGGCCTTCGCAAGGTGCATGTCGAGGCTACCCGGAAAGCACCAGCAGTAGCACCGGCTTTACCGAATGTGTCTGTCAAGGACGCTATGCTAAATCGAAACCAAATTCCCCAGTCAGACCAGCTGGTCGACATGGCAAAGAAATCGAGTTCCAATTCGACGACGTCGTCGTCTCCGACGTCAGATCGAATTTATATGCAAATTACCATCACCACTCAGCACTGACCGAGACGTAGCAAGCAGGAAGGAGGTCCCTGTCCAGACAGGCGAGTGTGTATCGGATTTTCCCGATCCCAATCCATGGACAGTGCTTGGGTTGTACATTTCAACCTTCTCACAGCAACAGCCTGAACGAATCAATCAAAGGAATTCAAATCCAATTTAAATTCAAAGTCCTGCTGCTGTCCTGCCACCGGACGTTACTGTGTTTTTTCCCCGAGTTATGTGAAGCGAGATTTCCTTCCGGCCTTCCGGGGATGGTCCTAGGGCCACAGTCAATTAAGCGAAGAGGTAATTGTGTTTTAAAGTTTCTCGATGTCGCAAGTGGTGACAGGTTTTCGGCAAAGAGTTGTGCTTTTGAGATGTGAAAAGACGTCAAAATTATTCCATTTTATTTGTAACTCAAACGGAATGTGTTAAAATATTCCTCCGGATAAAAGGAATGTTTAATTTTCCGAACCAAAGTCCTAATGGAATGCTTCCCGAGCTCTTCGGATGAGCTTTTCTTGACACAAAAGTATGATAAATGGATTATCGGGCAAAGCACTGTTCAGCAGCTTATTTCGGGGAAGATTAATTGAACATAATTTCCTGAACGATCCTTCCAGAAGATTTTCTATCAGCTTCTGTTTCTTAAAAGCCTAAAAGTACCGCTTTCAATAGAGCCAAACCAACCAAACATTCAAAATCCAAGATTCAAATCACCATTCTATACGCGCCCGCTGACAAACAACGACAAATAAACGGATACCTTTCCCTTTTCGGTTGTAGCAAAGCGCCGTTGAAATTGGATATTTCAATCCAGCCTACCTCGTTAAACCACACGCCAATGCTCAGCAGGCTGCATAAAGCCAGCCAGCTAAGACACAGCGCCACCGCCACCCGAGATAAGCCGGTGAATCCTTTTGTCACGAAATCGGTTACACTCGATACAGCTCGGCGCGTGGATTTGTGTGCAAGGGCAAAAATATAGAAAGCTTTTCGTGATTTTTCCATTCGCTGCGTACGGCGGGTAACCCCGTCGAAGGATTGTCTCAGGTGGCGTTTTGTTTTCGCGCGGTGTTTGTCACCCGACGGGGAGACATAACCGTTGCCGCCTTAAGGCAAGAGTTATGTTTATTTAATTTATCTTTCCGGCGGTGGATGAAAGTAAGGGTTTTTTTTCGTGAGTGGAAATTAGATAGCAGCTTAGAAGCGGATAGGAGTGGGAAAATAGAAATGGTTTTCTTTTCTATTTTTCGGCTCGCGCTGAGGGCTCGAATGGCGGTCGTCATATTGGCGAAAAATGGGAAAATGTGTCACCGTTGGGAAGGTCGGGTCTTTTCAGGCGTAAAGCTAAAAACATCGGGCGGAAATTCGGCTTGGATCAGTGATAATGGTAAGTATGCGAGCGTTCAGTTGTGGCATAATCGAACTGGGAATGCTTAGATGGAAATATTCCTTGCGAAAAGAAGGAAAAATAGAGTGTTTTGTTGTTGCTGTGAAGAATGTTGTTTAGTTGAATGTTTTCTTAAGGCTTCTTATTTGTTTTCTTCTGAAGTTTTCTTCTTATTTTTCGTTATTCTAGTATTTGTCTATTTGTCCTATTACTACAGCTGAAACGTATTAGGCGTCTCCATCGTGATACGCGTCAGCAGAGTGTGATGATTAATTTCATTTTATTTCAAGTGTATTTTTATTTGAATTTGTTTCACATTGACAAAAAAGCTAGCCTAAAAAATTGATTTATAGTTCCAAAAAGCGATCACATCGAATTACGCATTTGTTGAAAAGTACTGCCATTGAAACGTACTAGGCGTCTCCATCGTTTGTTGCAACGATAAAATTTATGCTAATTGTACATTACTGCTTACGAAATATTTAATACTTAAAACAAATGTAAATAAATTTCAATTTAATACTTATGCAATGTTCTTATCCCAAAAATAAATTTTATTTTACACTCCAAAATTTAACTCTAAACCCGTACAAAGTACAACAAAGAACCTTAAGATAAACAGCGGGTGCACATCGGCGAAAAAGAGTGTCAAAAAATAGAATTTGCGGATGTTTAATGGAAGATTGTTCAATCGGTGAAAGAAAAACACACGCACACAACCAACTCCAGTTCCCGGCCCCCGTTCCCGGTTGCTGACTTAAGCCCAGGCGAGAGTAGATTTTTCGTGGAAAATTTATTCCATCGTGCAAAATGGGGTGGAGTGGCAGGCAGGCAGGCCGTAAACAAATTGAGTTTGTGACCTTGTAAGCCTCGCTATACTACAACTCAAATGATTTTCCAACCAAAAAGAAAAGGGTGTTGATGAACTTTTCCCTTTATGTTTGCCCTGGCCGCGTGGCCTTAAAGCAGTTGGGGCACAGAAGTACACTGAGCGCAACGGCTGAATGAAAAGCCGTTGAAAGGTGACGCTGACACACGAGGCGATGCGTGTTTTCTATCGCTCCCGAGAATCCATTATCTGTCGGTAAGGTTGATGATGCGTTTTTGGCGAGTTCAATTACCTGTTCCTTTCCCAGTTCCGGGTCTAGTGTGGTGGAAAACCCCCCAAATGGAAGAAAGGGAGCGTTTGGTGAGCAGAAAATCCTTGAAAAAACGAGGACTATTGACGAGAGAGATTTCCATTTACGTGGTGGCCAATCGATTGATGATTCGATGTACGGTAGCGTATTGTCGTTACATTTGTTCTTGTTTTTACTTGCTTTTATGCTTTTTTTTGGTTGGCTTTTCCTTACGCTCCTACTCCCTTCCCGTTTGATTTGAGATTCGTGGTCGATTCGAGTCAAATTTCCGATCTGTGGCATTCCGGTCCCGGTATGAAAACGGGCATTTGAATTGCAAATGCTCGTTTCGCTGCATAAAGCGACCGGGTGTCCTCAATGTACGCTTCAAAGCAGTGTGAGTGTGTGTACGCTGATGAACAACATTGGCCACAGAAAAAGAAGGGAATGAGAAAAAGACGCAGAGCATGAAACAAAGCGGTTTTCCACCTTGCAACACACACACGCCAGCCCGAAAAACGGAACAATCTGGTTGTAATCTGGTCCGGTGCTGGAGTTATGTTGAGCTAGTGGAGTTGAATGATTCATCGAATTGTTGTACGTGTGTCTAGGTGTGTGTGTGTTTGTGTGTGATGAAATGAAAATTTTCACTCTAGCTTAACTTCATTAAACCATGGAAATGGGTGATGCTAACGGCACTGCTCGAGCCAACACACTCAATGTTGTGTGAAAGGTCTGGGACTTTGGGGCGCCATGATGAACATTTGTTTATTATGGATTGAGAAACGTGGCGATACGGGAGCAGGTTTTCATCGAGATGTCGACGAAATGTATGCAAAATAGATGCATTTTGGTCGATCGTTTCGTGCTGGGAGCAAATTTTGTATTGATTACCGATTAGCCGGGTTACATTGCGAAGAAGAGCTTAATAATTAATGATGAAATGGTTTCGTGGGGTAAGATCGTAATTAGAAACATGAAAATTGTTCATTAAAATTTAAATAATAACATTAACAAAGAGCTGTTTTCAGGAAATTTTATAAAATATTAGATAATTTCGACTAATGCGTTGAAAGTGAATGAATGAAAACATCCAGAATATAAATCAACATTTGCGCAAAAAAGTTTTCGTTTAGAAGATGCCACGGAGAACTGTTTTAAGGTGACTAACACTAATACTGGAATATACAGAGTGATTGATACTGTTGTAAGCACTAATCAGTTTGAGAAGAAGTGGCTGCTAGAAGCCTGACAGTAGATTTTACCAAGAATGTAGGTGCGTCGGTTAACCCGGTGGTCAACTTATAAAAAAAAAAATACATTGTGCCGTAAGTCGTCTATGTTGAAGAAACTCCAGTCCGAATAGAAGGCACCTAGCCCAATAGGAAGGGTACGATGCTTCACGGTACCACGGTAGAAGGTTAAATAGTCTCTCGATACGATATTGCTGCGATGGAGTCCAAGTAATGCTGGCGAATTCAGGTATCGGTCTAATTATTGTGTAAAACAGAGATTTTAAGCTGTAAGGGTCCTTAAAATCTTTGCCAAAGCGTAAAACAAAGCCTTAATAGGCGGAACGCTTTCGAAACAGTTAACTCGTCTACCTTACAGTGTTTCTCACTTGATAATGCAAAGTTACCTATGATTTTTGCAAACGCTACATACGATTTCGTATGGAGCGTTTGCAAAAATCATAGGTAACTTTGCATTATCAAGTGAGAAACACTGTATATCTAGAAAAACTTCTAAATCGCGAAACATATTGGTTCGAGGAATTAAAATTCCTCTAGTTTATAGTCGTATAAGGTAACTGATCTAATTCTGTAGCACGATATTACAGAACATTGATGTTGACACTCATCATTTTCAAAGAACGCCACGATAAAGAGACAGATGGACGGTTTTGAAGGAAAGTACAGTCGTCAGGATCAGAAATAGGGATACATACTTTCAAGTCGTCAGCAGAAAGCAGTTTGAAGCAATCGGGACTAAGCATTGACTGTGTCATTAATAAAGATTACAGACAACAGAGGTCCGAGAATGCTGTCTAGTGGTACTCCCAAAGTGTTGGTAAATTACGGATAAGAAAAATTGTATAAATTTTTTATGCGCTCTTTTATTTTACCATATAAGGTTAAACTTTAAAATAATATTGAAATGCATTTAAAATATTTTGTGAAATGAAATCAGAGCATCAATAATAACTTTCTTTAGAAACGTTTTGTGAACATGATACAGTTCTTCAAATATATCTGTTATTTGGAGCTGATGACTAGATCTTGGGCGGCCCGGTGGTAGAAGCGACAACGGCACCGGTCTTCACACGGCAGGACCGGGGTTCAAGCTTCATCTGGGCCGTTCCCCCATAGTGAGGATTGACTAATCAACTATGCGGTAATAATAAGTCTAGTAAGCCAGAAATGGCAGGCATGACCTAAGAGGTCGTTAGGCCAAGAAAGTAGACTAGATTTTTATGGCTGGTATGGTGATGATGATGAACTTTGTTTTTTGATAAGTTATAATAATATTCCTGATTTGAGTAAAAAGACTTCAATGATTTGCTTTTCCTCAATGTTGCTCTCTGACTTTTAATATTTCATTTTATTTGTTTTCCCCTGAAGTTGAACTTGAACTGAAGCACTAAAAATTGTTCACAAATTGCTGATAAAGTAATTAAGATAAAAAAGTTACAGATTATTTAAAAAATATTTTCTATAAACTTTCATCATATTTTACCATACTATATTGCGATACAAACCTTTAAATTAATTTAAAGAAGAAGAACCTCGCACTTTTATTACACGCATCCATCACTTTTTCGTTGAACATGCATGAACATGTTCACTTTTCTTGCTTTTCGTTTTGCTTTTCACATTTTCTCACTCACTTTTTCGTTAATTTTCCAACTTTTTTTGGCACATTTTTTGCAATTTCATTATTTAGACACGTGCTTGCTGCATTCATTTAATTCCTTCACACACTTTGCACTTCAAAACACACAAAACATTTCCTTTCGCGTGATAATGTTATCCCTTTCTTTCCTGAAACCACATGCACAAACCACATTCAAACGAAGTGTAATTAGATATTTGAAGCCGTTTTATAACAATCGTACACACACACAAGACACTGGTTCACCGGTTCAACCCGGTGACCTTTTTCTGCGGCGTGACCCATCGGATCGCGGGGGGTTGGGTTTCGGTGCCGGAAAGGAAAAATCGGATGAATCAAGATCGTTATCGGGTTGGTGGTCGGGCGCACCCGTACTGTACACCGAAATCGCATTGGCTGGCTGGCTGATGAGGGAACGTAAAACGGTTTTAATTACACAACATAACCGGGTGCAAATAGTTTTCCACATGAGCGCCGTAATTGCGCTGCGAAGATGGTGCCGGGTCAGATACAATAAGCGGTTCCGGGGTAAGTCTCTTTTTTTCTTTGCGTGTCATAATTACGGCAACGTGTAATTGGTGTTGGTAAACCGTGTTGGTTTGCCGAGAAGCGTCTAGTCTTAGACAGTGTAAGATGGGGGTGAAATTAAAAAGAAGAAGAAGAAACACACAAGAAGAAAATGGAGAAATTTGGTAAGAAAATCTATAAAGAAACAAAAAATAGCAAGCCAAATATTTCCGAACCGTCCCGAAGATAAATAGCTGCAGCCGACGTGTTTGGGGCTTGATACTATTCACCAAAATTAAACCTCACCAACACAAAAACAAAAAAATAGATATACACACAGCACACCTAATACGGCCATTATTCAGCGTTCGTTAAGGAAAACGAGATTAATTAAAATGATGCCTTTGATGTAGTAAAGGATCTGTCGGAATAATCTAATTAACCGTCTCGTCGGTCGGCCGGGCAAGCTTAAGCTGCTAACCCACCGGATTCTCGAGCAACGAGCATGAAAACCCGCGTACCGGCTCGTCTTTGCTGCAAATGCTTTATTTATGCTTCTTTTGCTCATTTTAAACTTTACGCGGCAAGAAGGCCAGCATGGGCCAGCCCAAGGAAGCGAGGAGCATTAACGTATAAAAACGAACAAACTTCACTCTTAATGTTGAATTCAATTAACACATTTTCGGTGTAACAACGGGCGTACACGCACACACGCAATCGCTCGTTTCGGTAACGGTGTGAAGTGGTGTGTGATGGGTAATTTTCCAAACAAACGGGCACCAAATTAACCACTTCCTTCGATCATACCGGGTTGAATCACTGTTGGAAACTGTGAGCGCAGATAAACGCAGATAAACGATCATTATTGCTTTGCGCTTTTCGAACAGATGGCGTGGAAAAGAATCTTTAAGCTTTTTCCGTTAAATTAAAACACTCGATTTCATTTTAATGTTGTTAGAAAATTATTTTTAAAATTATCTTCTAATTAATAATTACTTCAGGTTCACTCACTCACTAACTCACAGTAGCTCGCCTAACCGTGGGGATCGTGCTGTGTGTGCGAACGCGGTCACGATTTGGCACCGACTAACGGCGAATTTCACGCTTTCCGCGTTACAAAATTCATTGGCATACGATGCACAGCACCACAGCGCCAGTAGGTGTGCGATTCCGGCCAGAAACATGATTGCTTCGGGGTAGGACAAGGAAAAGCCGAGTATAGAATAACATCCCTCTGCACGTTGGGAATGTGATAAAAGGAAGTCATGTCGTGCATCGCACTCACTCTCGCTCTCTCTCTCTCGCTCACTCGCTCGTTCCATCTTAGTGCATGCAGCCGGAAAACCCGAAGTGGAAAAAGTAAACAACACCCGAACGGCTGACAGTGCCGACGGAATGACAGTGCTTTCCGGCTTGCAGCTGGCTGTCAGCAGTTTTGTAGCCGGGGTGCGAAAGAGATACTGCTACGCTTGCTGGAGTGAAACGATGCCGATACTGTGCGTGTGTGTGTGCGTGTGTGCTCGTGTTCGACAAACTGTTGACTGCCGAGATGGGAGAAGCGTTTCACACAAACTACCAGGCGGCTCCACTGACAGCATGCTGGCAGTTGAAGCGGAAAACCGTTGGTTGTGTGGTGTGCGCTCTCTTTCCATCGGAATTGTTTGGCATTAAGTGAAAATGGGAAGCAGAACCTATCGTTTTTATCGTTTACTTGGTTGTGGCGTTTGAATTTTTGGCATTCTGTTTGAAATGACCGTTGGGAAGGATTTTTCAAAAGTAAAAAAAGACACCTTGTTTTGGTAGAGTACATTTTCTAACTAAGGGAACAGCAATTTTAATTAAATCTACCACAATTTGTTTGTGAAAATTTCATTTTTTTATGCCTCAAAATAATATCAAAATTACCTGCTTAACAAGAACCATTAATATTTTATTCTGGGAGCGTTTTATTGAGTCTAAAAGATATTTGGATAGTGAGTTCGTCAGCGTTATTGAGGTGTAACGTTAGATGACTTGATAATTGTGAAGATCTTTCCTCACTATTCTGCATTTACTATCTCCTATCTAATCTCCTCCATCACTGGGTAAGTTCTTCCTTAATAGGTACCTCTGTTCTCAGAAAGCATATCTACTTTCACAAAGTAACTACAAACTCATCAGGAGCATCATCTCTCACTAGGTAGTTTTATCCTCACTAAGAATTTCTTTCCTTCACAAAGCTCCTTGACGTTTTACTCCTTTACTGAGAATTTCATTCCTCACTATACAGGTTTATCCTCACTAGGTAGATCTGTCCTCGTAAAAATTTATTTCAGTCTTTAGACAGGACAATCCTCACTAGGTAGCCTCACTAGGTAGCTCTATTCTCGTTAGCCAGCTCTTTGCAGAATAAATAGCTTTGGCCCCGCTAGGTTCATAAAGTAGCTTCATCCTACTTAGAGATCTCCTCCTTCCTTAGATAGTTCTGTTCTTTACCTTCACAATGTAGCTACTAACTCACAGGGAGCCTCTTCTGTCACAGGATAGATTTGTCTCTTCCCTTACACGCATAAAGTAGTATTATCCTTATTGAGAATTTCTTCCCTCAAGGGTATCTTTCCTCGCTAAGTAGCTCTATCTATGACTATGAAGCTCAGTCCTTAGGTGTTAGTTTCATTCTCACTAGGATTCTCATCCCTCCCTCTGTTCTCACAAAGTATTTAAGCAATTACAAAGGAAGCTCTATCCTCACTGGGTAGTTCTGTTCTTTTTGGGAAACTCTTCCTTCCCAAAATAGCTTGGCTCTCACAAATAGATCTGCTTTTACTGGGATTCTCTTCCCTGATTAGGCAGGTCTATTATCACTAGGTAGAGCTGTTTTCATAAAGTAGCTCAATCCTCACTAGAAATATTCTTTCCGCACTGGGCATTTTCTTAAGAAGCTTAATCGTCACTTGTATTATTTGGCTCACTTGGTAGTAATATGTTCTCTGTTCTCATATTGCTGCTTATAAAGTAGCTCTAGCCTCACCAAGAGTTTCTCCCACACTATTAGCCTCATTAGATAATTCTTCTATTACTAGGTAGCTGTGCCTCACTAGGTAGCTCAGCCTTCTCAATATAGCTCTGTTCTCATTAATCATCTTTTGCCTCAATAGGTATGTCTGTACGCATGAGGTAGCGCTGTTCTCACTAAGAATATCATTCCTTGCTAGATAGAACTATCCTGACTAGGTTACTGTTACAAACGTGTGTAACGCCCTTAAGCGCTTGCTGCATGGGCACTTAACGAATACTTAGCGGGTACTTCGTATCAGCTTACTTCGGGCTTAATCGGGAAGGTTCGGGACATATAAATACGTACGAGAGATGCGCTCTCGGCTCTGTTCGATACTGGCAATAAAAGGACACGTTCTTTATAGTGTAAAAAGTACAACTAAAAAACCCGTGTTTGCTTATTCGCTAGGTTGCATTCGCAACAGTCTATAAAGAACCCTTTGTGAGTATCATCGATCATAGCGAAGAAACTTTCAGTTAAGACGCCGCGTGTCGTTTTGTAAGTCTCGGGAGTGAAGTGCAAGTGAAAAGAACGCTTAGTAAACCTTCGGAGCGTGGCGAAAGACGGTGCGGAAAGTGACGCGGAGATCGAACCAGTGAAACGAGTGAAAGACGTTCAGTGCCAAGATGATAAGCGACGTAGCAGAGGTCATTGCTCCAGGCGAACAGTCAGCTGAGCAGCAAGAGCCGCAGGCAGGACCATCGGCGAGCTCGACAGCGTGGACGGTCGGCAGCGAGACGAAGGACGCAACGCCGAGTGCATCGGGAGCATCGCCCGGACTTGATTCAATAGCTATCCGTGAACTGGCTGTGCGTAGAAGGAGGCTCGAACTCGAAAGGCTAGAGTTCGAGGCGGAGAAGGCTCGTAAAGAGATCGAGTTCGAGGAACGTGAGCTCGAAATCACGCGTCAACTCGCTCGGCAGGATATGCTCACGACGAGCCAAGCGGAGAAAACGACGGCGTGGTTAACCGAAACGGACCGGTTCGGTATGGCGTCCAGGACAAAACGCGATGGCGGCGGCATGGCGGACCCTCGGACGGTTCATTACCCTACAACTCCCTTGGGAAGCCGTGCAAGTATTCCCCCACGTTACGATCCCACGTGGCTCTACGACCAGAAAGCGGCCCAGGAACGAGAATACGCGGAATGGCGGCGTGCGATAGATAGCTCTATCGCGGGGGATCGTGAAAACGGCCGCGCAAGGCGACACCATTTTGGGACGCCGTGTACTGCAAATGGCGGTGCACACCACGTGTCACCATCGGCAAACGCTGGTTTTGGAAGCACGGTAATAAATCAAAGCCACGGAAACGCAAGGAGCGCGATCGGACACGATCTTCCCGTATTTACCGGCACGATTTCCGAGTGGCCGATTTTCTACGCGCATTTTAAGCGGTCGACCATCGCATGTGGATTTACGGAAGAGGAGAACCTGCTCCGTTTACAAAAGGCGCTGCGTGGACCCGCACTGGAAGCCGTGGAAGACCTGCTGCTGCTACCCCACAGCCTAGACGAGACGCTACGCGTGCTGGAAACCGAGTTCGGAAGGCCGGAGCAGATCATTGAGAGCCTGATCGAGAAGGTGAGGCAGCTGCCAGCTCCCAGGATCGAGAAGCTGGAAACGATTGCATCGTTTGGGTCAGCAGTTCGAAAGATGTGCGCTGCAATCCGTGTCTCCGGCCTGCGGGACTACACGTGCAACGTGGCGTTGCTGAAGGAATTAGCAGCGAAGCTTCCTCCGACAACCCGCCTGGAATGGGGGCGGTACAAACGGCAACTCCCCGAAGCGACGCTGATGGAGTTCGGTAAGTGGATCGCGGAGATAGGTGAGGGTGCGAGTCTCGAGGTGAGTGCTAATTCTAATGTAACTGTAACAAACCCAACTAACAACACGAGGGCCGTACGACCACCACCTAGAAATACACGCGCTTACATGAATCTTCATGAGGCCGCCCCTCACCCCGGAACATCAACGGAACGACCATGCGTGATGTGTCGTGGTTCTTGTCGCAACCTTGTCGAATGTTACCGGTTTCTCGATCTAACCCCTACCGATAGGCGAGCTTTTGTACGGAGACAGGAGATGTGCCGAAAATGTTTAAAATCACATAGAAGCGGATGCTACGTGAGGACGGCGTGCAGGCGAAATGGGTGCGATGGAATGCACCATCCTTTGTTGCACGAAGAATGCGAGGATACGCAACTGGGCGAACGCCTTGATCGATCGGTTGCATCAACGCAAGGGCATTGTTTGACCCATTGCGGCACAAGCGACGGAATTCTTTTCCAGTATTTACCGGTTATCCTTTACGGCTCGAACAAAACGGTTCGAACTTTTGCATTCATTGATAGTGGATCCTCGGCTACGTTTATGGACCAGTCGTTGATAAAAGAGCTCGAGCTCGCAGGCGTTCCCAGTCCTCTTTGTCTTAAATGGACTGGCAACACGACCAGGAACGAAGAAGGATCGATGAAGGTGTCACTCCGTATCTCCGGCGATTATGATGGCGCCGCAGTGTATGGGATAGCGAAGGTGCATTCATTGAAAGATATTTCGCTTCCCGTACAATCGGTATCCGCTGAGCAGCTCACATCGAGGTACGGTCACCTTCGCAATGTACCCTTCGAGACTTATAATAGCGTAACACCACGTATCCTCATTGGGACGGATAACAGCAGCCTCGGTAAGCCGTTAAAAACAAAAGAGGGCAAAAGCAACGAGCCAATTGCGTTAAAAACTCGGCTCGGGTGGACGGTTTACGGTCCCTGCTCGATCGCTTCTAAGACGGCCAACACTAACAAGCAGTGCTTTCACATATGTGAGTGCGAGGAAACCGACATTGAAGCTCTAACCGATGCCGTGAAAAGACACTTTGCCATTGAGTCTCTTGGCACCGTAAGTCCATCCCAAACGCTAATTTCTAAAGACGACGCCAGGGCAATTGAAATACTAACAAGGGAGACTCGGCTCAAGTCTGGCCGCTACGAAAAAAAAGGGTACATCCGACGTGTGGGAGACCGAGAGCTGGCGGAAAGAAAGCCGCGTGACTGGTATTTACCTATATTTCCCGTGGTGAACTCTAACAAGCCGGGAAAACTACGAATGGTTTTTGATGCAGCGGCGAAGGTTTGTGGGGTGAGCCTAAATTCCTTTCTACTCTCAGGACCGGATCAGCTGGCTGGACTAGTGAGTGTTCTTCATAAATTCCGGGAGTTTCGTGTAGCTGTTGCTGGAGATATCAGAGAGATGTTTTTCCAAGTGAAGATGAAGGCGGAAGACCAACGCAGCCAACTTTTCTTCTGGGATGAAAACGAGACACCAAATCAAGAACCCACCACATATGCAGTGACAGTAATGACCTTCGGCGCCACATGTTCACCAGGTAGTGCTCATTTTGTTAAAAATATTAATGCTGACAGATTTT
>KZ061760.1:344502-369858 GCA_002091835.1 Anopheles maculatus
TAGCCAGTCGAGTAGTTAAGGAAAACTTTTACGTCGACGATGGGCTATTCGGTGCGAACCAAATTGAAGAAATGTTGGAAAGTCAGAGACAGCTCATTCAGATGTTCAGTTCAGCAAGGATGCATTTGCATAAATGGGCGTCCAATGAAGAGGTTCTACTGAATGAAATTACACCTGAGGATCGAGACACCTATACAAGGTTAGATGAGAGCAAGGCAAACGACATCATTAAGGCTCTGGGTATAAGGTGGAATCCAGCTACGGATGAATTTATTTTCATCACTCCACAGATACCAGAAAGCTCTGCCCCTACGAAAAGAGAGGTATTGTCGTCACTGGCCAAAATATTTGATCCTCTTGGGCTCATTTCCCCAGTGATTGTAATTGCCAAGATGTTGATGCAAAAGCTTTGGAAGGCACGACTTGGTTGGGATGAGCAGATAGATGAAACTCTACAAGACGATTGGAAGAATTTTATTGCTGCATTACCAAGAGAAAACCAAATACGGATTCCAAGACAGATGGTAAACAGTGATTCAGTCTTATTTGAAATCCATGGTTTTGCAGATGCGTCGGAAAAGGCTTACGGAGCCTGCATCTACATAAGATCGGTGGATAGAAATGGTAATGCTGATTCGCGACTGGTGACAAGCAAATCAAAGGTTGCTCCCATCACACCAACGACGATACCACGCAAGGAGCTTATGGCAGCGTTACTTCTGAGCAAATTGACAGTCAAGGTTATGAGTGCTTTATTTAGGATACCGTTCAAAAGCATCAACTTGTGGTCTGACAGCCAGGTAGTTTTGGCTTGGTTGAAAAAGCCCTTGGACCGTTTGGAGGTGTTTGTACGCAACAGGGTAGCAGAGATTACTTCTCACTGTGAATTCCAATGGCGTTATGTAAATACAGCAATCAACCCTGCAGACATCGTGTCAAGAGGACAAGCTGCTACGGAACTTCATAAGAACGAGCTTTGGTGGAACGGACCAGCATTCTTAAAGGAATGTGTAATAAAAGCTGAAACGTTAACGGATCTTCCAGACGCTGCAATCCCGGAACTACGCTTAGAGCTGAAGATTCATATGGCTTTGAGCAAGGAAGAGTTCCCATTACTATTCAGGTATGAGTCATTTCGCAAAATACAGAGAATAATGGGATATGTTTTACGTTTTACAGGCAATGCTAGGCGCAAGCAAGAGGATCGATTTGAAGGTTCGGTATTGCAGATATCTGAACTGAAGGAAGCGACAAAATGTATTGTGCGAATCATTCAGGCCATGGAGCTGTCCACCATCATTACAGCGGTAAAGAAAGGTAGCCGTAACCATCGTTTTGCTAATTTGAACCTGTTTCTACAAGACGGTTTGTTGAGAGTAGGTGGTCGTCTACAGAACTCTCAATTAGGATTTGAAAACAAACATCAATTGTTATTGCCGAACAACAGCGTAATTACAAGCAAAATCATATCCATGATACATCGTGAGAATCTTCATGTTGGTTGTTCAGGTGTTATCAACGTCTTGCGGCAGCAGTATTGGTTAACAAATGCGCGATCCACCGTGCGCAAAGTACTACGTGGATGTGTGGTTTGTTTTAAAACCAACCCGACGACGGTCAGTCAACAGATGGGAAACCTTCCTTCGTATCGTGTGAATGCGGCTCCAACGTTTGAACGTGTTGGATTGGACTATGCTGGACCGATTATGCTGAGGTCAGGAGTGCGGCGTGTAACATCTTCGAAGGGTTACATTTGCATATTTGTATGCA
Organism: Anopheles maculatus; assembly: GCA_002091835.1. Classification (NCBI taxonomy): domain Eukaryota; kingdom Metazoa; phylum Arthropoda; class Insecta; order Diptera; family Culicidae; genus Anopheles; species Anopheles maculatus. Next base: position 346,273 of record KZ061760.1, read on the forward strand.
TGATAACCAAGGGAATCCACCTGGAGGCTGTGGAGAATCTGTCTACCGAAGCTTTTCTGGCAGCTTTCAAAAGATTCGTGTCACGAAGAGGAATACCACAGGAGGTATTTAGTGACAACGGCACGAATTTTGTTGGCGCGAATAAGGAGATTCGAGAATTGCGGGAAGCTTATAAGGCAGCAGCTGCAGCTCAAGGATTCGTCGAGTATTGCCAGGCTAAGGAGATCAGCTGGAAATACATTCCCCCTAATGCTCCACATTTTGGTGGGATATGGGAGGCTGGTGTTAAAAGTGTTAAGGCGGTACTAAAGAAGGTGTATAAAACAGCGTCCCTGACAATCTTTGAGTTCTATACGTTGCTGTGTCAGATTGAGGCGATTTTGAATTCTAGGCCCCTGTACGCTCATTCAACTGATCCGCTGGATCTTGAATGTTTGACTCCAGCTCACTTTATGATAAATCGACCTTTGGTAGGAATTGCGGAACCCTCGTATATTAATGTATCTGAGAATCGTTTGAACAGATGGCAGAGAATACAGCAGTTAAGGGACCAATTCTGGGCAAGATGGTCAAAGGAATATTTAAGTGAACTACAGGTCAGAAATAAGTGGACTACGCAACAGGCTAACGTTAAACCTGATATGTTAGTTTTGGTTAAAGAGGACAACTTGCCACCCCAGATGTGGAAAATGGGTCGCATTGTAAAAACGTATCCAGGGTCTGACGGTTTAGTACGGGTAGTTGATGTTTTCACAAGGGGTGGAACGTACAAGCGACCAATTCATAAGTTAGCGCCAATACCGGGATTATAAGACTAGCTAGACACTTCTCGCCGGGGAGTATGTTCCGTCGCGGACGGAAGATAATAGAAAACGGGCCAATGAAGGAAGATGAGAAAGGAGTATAGAGAGCGAGAGAGAAGAGAGAGAGAGAGGGCAAAACGCCGTATCATCTGCCCGTCCTTGAAGACTGCGTAGGTACAGGAAGAAGGATGTGTGTGTGAGAGGATAGGCTGGTTTGTTTGAATGGATTAGTGAGAACGAAATGCGAAGCGTACCGATAAGAGAGTCGAAGAGCAATCCGCGAAGAGAACGGACGTGGTTTTTCGAAGCAAACGGCTTAAGTAGATGATTAGTGAAACAGTGGTTAAATAAAGACACAAGTTCGTAAATCTGGCCCATCCATTACGCTTATTTGAGTTTATACACTAAGAGAAAGTGATGCGTAGCATACACAAAAAGATCAATATTCTGCATAAGTCATTGATGGACTTGGTGGAGTTCAAGTTCCATGATAAATTCCTCACATTCTTAAATTTAAAATGCTTTATATCAAAGCTCTAGACATTAAGATCTTGAAGTTTCCAGCAAAACACTCAGAAACCAATGGCTTCTATTGACATCGAGTATTCTCTGTTTGTCTTTGAAGGCTCTATTAGACACCAGGACAGACAAACAACAGTTTGTACTCTAATAATTCCAAGAATTTAAAATTTCCAAATATTCAATTCTTGATTTAGAGTTGAATTATGTCTTCAAAAGCGATAGTGTCACTTATTCTAGTCTTCAAACTTTAGCAGCACTCTAATAGTCCACGTATCTAGTATTCTCATTTCATGTCCAAACCGTAGGATCCTTCTTGTCTAGGTCACCTCACAGGATATCTGCTTCAGCAAACAGGTCATCAATTTGGTCCAATTTCATACCAGCTGTAGCGGCTCCAGTGAGCAGTAAGTAATCGTGTTTGAGCTGGATATATGCTTCACGTGATGCCACACAACACATGACTTCGACGGGATATTCGATTCCTTGCTTTAAATCTTGTATATTGTAGTTCTAGATAAATTTCGGAAAGGGCTATAATACTCGGGATGCTGAGCTATTCCTTCCAATTAGACGACCTAAATTTCAAGTCTGTTAAGTGTCCCAGAAAGTCCTCTATTTAAAATTCTTTTCAGTAGATAGTTAAATTTGATAATCCCAATGATTTCCAATTTTTTAAAGCATATTACATTGAATAACTAATTTGAACCCTGGAACCAACCAGATATCTCCCTGGTTTTTCGTTGTACAGCAGCGCTAATCCCTGTTATGATTCAATTTTGACACATCTTGCTCAAACCGTCCCGCTCCGCTGTTCACGCGAATCAAAAGCCCAACTCTTCGGTTCACGGTTTCACATTTTCCAATTTCCGGACCGTTTCGTGCACACTCGCCACCCCGTAATCCGTTGAGTTATCGTTTCCGGCCATCGTTAGCCCATCGTCGTCCGAACATCCAACCGAACCGAACCCCTTCGGCTGAAAGCGTGTATTGGTTGCATCCGGAAAGAACGGTGTAATTAATTGAAGATCGCAACAAATGATCCACCATTACCATTTGATGGTGGCGAGCGCTCGCGCGCGCACACGCTGCAAAGTGGTGTGATAAAATCGAACGGCATACGCTATAAATGGAATTATCGCTGCGGTGTTTGGCAGAATCGCGAGGTTTTTTTTTTGCTTTCGCGGACGCGAGCAGCTGAGCAGTTGAAAACAACCGTTTCACCGTTTTAATTGATTTATATTTGGATGGGAGTGCGCGTGGGCTTTGATTGGTTCGTTTGCGTTAGTTTTTAATTGTACTTGTTCCCCAAACGAACCATAATAAATCAATCAGCAGGAGCTTTAGGATTCCAGCGAGGAATCAGGTCGCTTTAAATCTTGCAACTCCTCCTACACCATAGCCGAACTGACAGGCAGCACACACACAAAAAAGCTGATGAAATACGCCTTCCTCACCAGCAGTTGCATCTGCTATCTCTGCAGAAAAGTCGAACATAATATGTCTCACCGAGTGCCGGCCTGGTTCGAGTGTTGCTTTCGTTTCTTTTCCATTCTACCGTTCCTATTATTGAAAAGCATGAGCAGCTCAAACATCATCAATCATACACCCGGCATCCGGTAAGAAAGCGTACGGCGTAGTGGCTGTGTTAGTAGCAAAAAAGTAAAATCCACACAATCCATCCTCGTCGACTCGTACCACACTCTCGTGCGCCAGATGACACGTGTTTGATGCAGAACCGAATCAACGGAGGAAGAAAAAATAAAACTGGCTTTAATACAGTACGGTACGGGCAAGTGTATCTTCTGCCATCCGAGTGTCTCCACACAGACACACAAGTTTCGTCCATAAAATATCGAGCCTTCAAGATTGATTCGAGTGTTCCTGTACTCCTGTACTTGCTTGCTTTAGAACGGCTCCAGGAACAGAACTTTCCACACAATGGACGCTTCCCATGTGCGAGACGGTCGATTGCGTAAGATTTGTTGTGCTCTCACAATTCTTATTTTGTGGTTCGATTATTATACACAAAATAAGAAAACATCCCAATATTTCATCACCGATTGATCGGCGCACAGAAAGCGGGAAGAATGCTAAACCTTTGTGTGTTCTGTCTGCACTTTTTTCCCCCGCGGCGTAAGCATAATGTTGCTCTCGCTATGCTTCTCACCGTGTGACAGACTCAACTCAACTCCCCGCTTCCTTTCGCAACACTTCTTGCACGAATCGGGAAAAACTTTATCTCGATCTGTATGTATATATAAATCGACTTTTCTCCCGGTTTCGGCATCGTCTCCGGTGGATGAGCAGCAGCAGCAGCAGCAAGTTTCAATTTCATTCATTCCCTCGGCATAGGTGAAGTGTGTAATTGAAGCTTGAGGAAAAGGATGAACAGATCATGTGTGTGTGTGTGCTCGGAGAAGGAAACTTGATCCATACAGACACAGCTACGCAAGCAGCGTGGCATTATTATTTGCCAATTCTTGCCAACGTTGACGATCGACGGTGGTGGATGAAAAATGATAACGATTATGCTTATTGTGTGCGTTGGTGCGGGGGTAAGGAATGGATCGAACAGTGAGCAAGGTGGTCGATTGTCTCGGTGGTTTTCTGCTCGGTGATAATAATTTATTCTATCAATTTCCATTTGCTGGGTGAGTGAGTACGATGGAAAAGGGAATTAGTTGGTTGAACGGTGTTGGAAAGTAGTGACGTTGGGTTGAAACGTTCAGGAAGAAGTTTGTTTATCGTTTGCTTAAGATTATCGTTTAGGAGTGTAGAGTTTCTAGCCTCTATTTGATTTTACATGTATTTTGAAGCGCCTGAATGTATGCAAACAATGTTCATTTGATTGAATTTTATTGAACTAGCGAGCTATCAATTGATTATATTTTTATTAATTCCTCTAGTTTTAAAAATTGATCGTAATTTATGAGATAAGTTATAATTTCTGGATTGTTTTTATGTACAGAATAATGCCAGGTTAGAAAAAAATACAGTTTGCATAGTAAATCGAAAATTTTCATACATTTAGGCGCTTCCTTATAGTAATTCATCATAGCTACAGCATTTTTTTTACCAGCATTTCAGCCGCAAAACGTTAAAATACATACAAAAATACTTGCTTAGGTCATCACAGTCCCCTAATAATACTTACAAGAGTCTTTGAACTTAATTAACATGTATTAGATTTATGTGCGCCTAGATTTATGTAAAACAAGTTGTTAAGCGTGCTAATGGTATTATTTCTTTTTTTATTGGCCTGCTCCTATGGAGCGCCGTCTAATAGACATGGCCTGGTGTCCAATTGTTTTTCAGGAAACTCGGTCCATAGCTGCACTCCTCCACCACCTCATCATGTGCCCCAACCAGCGTATCCTTCCGGCTTTGACAACCGTCAGGATGTCTGCATCGTCAAACAGCTCAGCTAGCTCGTGGTTCATTCTCCTTCTCCACACGCCCTGCTCGCACACACCGCCAAAGATAGTCCGTAGCACCCGCCGCTCGAAAATGGCGAGTGCATTGGCGTCCTCCGCCAGCATAGTCCAGGACTCGTGCCCGTAGAGGACTAACGGCCATATCAGTGTGCGATTTCATGCGTTGTCGGAGTCTTCTGGATCTCAGGAGTTTGTGGAGCCCATAGTAGGCACGATTCCCCTGGACAATGCGCCTTCGGATTTCGCTGCTTACGTTGTTGTCCGAAGTTACGATCGTGCCAAGGTAGCAGAACTCCTCTACTACCTCGAGATCGTCATTGTCAACCAATACTCTGCTTCCGAGTCGTGCTCTATCACGGTCAGAGCCTCCGGCAAGCAGGTACTTTGTCTTCGTCGCTTTGATACTCAATCCAATCCTATCGGCCTAATGCGTTTGTGCTCCGTTTACGCATTTATTAAACTTTATTTCACTTTATTTTCGTTTGTCTCCAGCGAGCGACTACTCCTACGTTCTCTACGCGTCTATCTCTTTCATTCTTCTTTTTCCTTCTGTCATCTACCTTTCAACTCCCGCTGACAAACACGCAGGTTTATATTTCCTAGTCGGACTGGATTTGGATTGAGCCGCTACAGGCCTCCCGTTTCAGTCGGGTGTCGGGTGGGGCTCGCACACCGCCGCAGATGTTGGCCTGATCATCTCGCCAATAGTATACTGAAAGTATATCTTTTAAGTATGGAAAGTGCAGGGTTTAATTTTGCAAAGGCAAAGAAAGTCTTCAGCATTTTTGTTTGAACATGATGTTCCTTCAATACGGGAAATCAAAGCATGATATAATGCAACAGCACCAATGGAAAATCATGTTGCTTTTGAAACTTTGACATTGACATTTGATATGAAACTTTACTTCACATAATTTAGAAATTTCTATCTCAGTTGCTATCGGTAACTGAACATTAAATCGAATTAAATTGCTCAGGAGGACAGCACATTGAATTCGTTAGGCTGTTTGAAAGTTAAGCGCCTAAAGATAGGCTCCTGAAACATTATTCATATCAGCAATCATATGCTTAGTTAGGCAAGGCATTTTTTACCATGTAGAAAATTTTGCAACAATCAAACAGACATGCTGTGATGCTCGTGTAACAAAGTCAAACTTTGTCATCCACATTTTTTCCGTACCACAGTACATTGTAGACTCATACAACCAGGGCAGAGCAAGCTTTCATTCGACTGATTTTACCAATAACATAATCGTCAACATCAAAGGTTCCAAATGCCAACAATTTTGCAAATCGTAATGCACTCTGCCATCCCTGACGCTGCTGCGCTGGAATTTCATCATTATTAACGTTTGACTTTCGCTCACCAGCGCACTGCAGCAACTGCACGCACCATGGAGGTCCAGGACAACCGGTGTGTGGCACCGGTTACGCGCAGCATGTGGGCATCGGTTTTATGATTTTATGATGTTTCCCGGAAATCGTAGCACGCACACGAACAAAAGATGATCCGGGCAGAAATCTCACGACGGAATGTGATGTGTGTTCGGTACGCTGTGGGATGGGAAAATGTATAAGAATAACCTGCTTTTTTACGACACGTTTCATCATTAAATTCGGAGAAGTATTGTACAGCGCACGGGAGTCAAGTGCCCACTCACACGCACACATGCGTAGGTTAATAGTAATACAAGTTTATACCTTTGCTTCATGTGGAATATATGATTTTCTGGAGAAAATTTCTCCGTTCTGAAAAGAAACATTTTCTTTGTACGTGTTTGTTGAAGTGTGTGGCCTTCATTAGAATCGCTTTTCAACCCGGTACAGCAACACAACTTTCTTTAAGGGTGGAATGTGGAATCACTCAACACAGGCACACGGGAGTCGTGGTAAATTTAAATTCCGCTCATTTTCATTATGATGGAACACTTCAAGTATGTGTGTTTGATGTTTGGAAGTTCAAGCGAATGTTCTTGGAGGGGCCAAGATGTGCGTAAGATTTATTTTTCCCGCGAATCGGCCTGTCTATTTCAAAGACAACTCCAGCAGTGTTACGCCTCGCGGCTATCGACGATGGCATTAAGTACTTCTGTCAAGAAGCTCATGCTGTCTGCCTTCCGCCGGGGCAGGTTTGATTTTTCCATTTTTATTTGCGTGCTCACCACTCTGGTTTCTAGCTGCGGTCTCCCTAAGGGAGCAACAATTTCAGTGAAACCGTGCCGGAAGATATATCAATTCGCCGTGGTGTGGCGGAATAATAAAAACTAAGTTATTGATTTGATGCCACCACCCGGTACCGGGCATTTCGACGCTGTGCGTTATCTTCCCACTTGACGCCTCGATGAAGTGTGGTAGGTAGGTTGCAGCATCTGGTAGTCATCTTTCGATTTATTGCCCAAAAAAAGCGGAACCCCAAAAAGTGTGTGTACTCCGGTCCCGTGGTGGTCAAAGAGCCAGCCCAAGGTGACTACACCGTGGTAGCAACCGTATGGACCATAAATTTTCCCTATTAACTTCATTACGCATTACGGTTGACCGAATGTGCGTTGGAGTGGAAACTAAAGGCACATTCCTTGTGCATTCTGCCCCGCAGTACGAGACCATTTTTTGTTTCCCTTTACGTTCCATTTCGGTGGGAGGACTGTTGTAATGATGGTCGTTCGTTTTTCAGTTCGGAAATGTGTGCTCGGTCTGCGGTTGTGAAATTGTTCGATTTCGAGAACATCCACACACTCTCAAAGAACCTTTTTAACCCGTAAGAGTAATAACTTTTGATTGAATTAACAGTATTAATGGTAGGTAAGGGTGTCTCGCAATTTTCCGGACAAGAGGTAGGATGACCAATTGTCGCTGGATTTTTGTCGTTACGGGACTGCATAATTAGGTTAATCTGAATGGGTCGAGTTGATTATCGAGGATCGCTGGGTAAGTGTGTATGTCTTCATTCGAGAGGACTTAAAAGTAATAACTACCATTATTATGATTCGGTTTCGGATTACTCGTTCAAAAGGATCAGCAAGCATGAAACGCTAAGGCGCCTAAAGTTATGCAATCGTGTGTTTATCAATATACTTACCATCACTTATGCAACGCAGAATGAATTCACGAACGTGTTTTTATTTTTATTACAATATATTAGCTTTTGAGGAATTAATAAAATTTATTTTGGAAAAAATATTTTACTGAAACAAACGAAGTTAGTAAATAAAACATTCATTAAACATTTAAGGCACGTTGAAGCAGCAGTTAAATAATATGTTAAACGAAAGCTATTTTTAAGTAAATTTAATAATTTTTTACTCATTTTAAGAACATTTTGCAATGTTATCTATCTTTGGAACTTGAAAATTAGTAACCAATTAAGAAAAATTTTCATGAAAGGTCTAAAAGTATTATTTAACTCTGAGTTCATAGTTTCCTAGTACAATTAGTGGGTAAAAACGTGTGTTAAATTTGTAGAATTAATAATAATTTCAATGAAAAATAAATTATAGGATGGAAGTATAAAAAATTGAGTTCTGGAATGGATGTAATTATAAAAAAAAGTTTATAAATAATTTAAAATAAACTCACAGCTTATTACATGATTAAAACAAAATAAAAATTTCAATTATATTTTGTAAATATACTAAAAACGAAGTTGTGTGATATTCCGCATTATTTATTCGACTATTGGTGTTCTTTCATGATCGAAACCTAGATGTTAATAAAGCTTTTCTTCGCTATAGAATGAATATTAGCTCACCAATAATATTCTAAAAGCTTTAATGACTCCCAAAACGTTATGGGGCAGCCATAAACTTTAAACATTGTTTTACATTGCACACATATACAACATTTCTATGCTGTTTTGCCTGTATAATTTACCATAATTGTATGGCGTTTGTTTGGCAAACGTTGGTCCATTCTGGTGCTGGAAGTTACCAAAACCATGGTGGAAAATTTGTTCACACTGAACGTTGATCGTATAATTTGATTTTCCACCCTTAAAAACTTGTTAAATGATTCAAAAGTTTAGGGCCCTGGCCTCGATAGCAGCACTGTGCGGGAGAAGGACATCCGATCCGATCTGCTAATGAAGAGTGTTCCCACAAGAACGGTTCACCGCGGGACAGCACGAGCGGTCTCTCATTCTCTCCATCGGACTTTGGTAATGATAATAATCGCGAATGGGAAATTAGCGTTAATGAGAGTTGATGCGAAGAGTTCAGCAAATGGGGAGGGGTTAGCTGAGTAACCTCAGGGGAGTTGGTTTGCTTGTGGAGGAATGATCTTCTCATTTTTTTTTTGCCTGCTGCTGCAACCACATATGAGCTTTCAATGTCCGTAGAAATTGGAGATGATGAGCGTTTCAATTTCTTTTCACTCAGCACATGACTGAGCTATCCTTCTCTCGCGCTCGCTCGCTATCGCACAGTGATTAAGGATATGAGAATTTAAAGCAATTTAATTAATTATACTTTCATTACGATGCTACTCTCGAGCACCGTTCGGCCAAGTACGCCGAACGTGTGAAATAGATAAAGTTTGTACTTGGGGGGCACACACTTTCCACCTTCACATGGTGAACTGTAGAAGAGGGCGAATACTAAAAAAATCCTTGGGAAAGGAAAAAAAATGGCGGTGCATAATTAATTGCCCCATCGACAAACTGTTATCTGTACGCTTATCATCGTCTGTGGCAAGGCATGATGACATCTTGCCTTTCGCCGCCGTAAAGAACTTGCCTGTTTTCCACATCATTTACCGATTAGTTTTTCCTTTTCTTTCCATTCCTGTTTTCCCTCCATAGTAAAGGAAACACGATCGTTACTGATATCCGTCTTGCCTTCTGCTTGCGCGGGCTTCTTCATCCAGTTTTCTCAAAGTGGCAATTAAAAAACACTCATTAGTTATTCATTTTGTTTCATTATTTTTTGCACAATTCGTTTCTGTTCGGTATTACTTTTTTTTGGTTGTCATTTTCTTACGTTTTTCTTTGAGTTGAGTTTTGGGCTTTCGTTCTTAGTGATTTGCTGCCAGTTTTGTTTAGGGTCTTAAAACAGTTTGTTATTTCCTGTTTAGTAGCTTCTGTTTCATGTTGTGCTTTTTGCAGCATCTTGCAGTTGTATGTATGTAGTTTAATGGTTTCCAAAATATTTATCCCTTTCTTTTCTGTTGTTGTTTTGTTTCTTTTTTGTCTGTTCTATTTGTTTTCTTTTAGATATCTGTAGTTTGTTTTTGTTCTTGTATTATGGTTGTGATACTTTCGATTTGTTTGTGCATTTTTTCCCCTTTTCTTTTTATTCTCCGAGAAACCACATCTACTCCACTGTTTCTTATTGCATATTCTAGTTTGTCTCTTCACGTTTCTCGAGTGTTTTTTTGTTCTTATTTGTATTCGCATTTGTTGTAACTCTTTCTTTTAAATGTGTTTACGATTAGCGAATTAAGGTTTAAATAGTTGTATTTAGCAAGCTTGATATCATTTGTAACATTTTTGTTTAAAAACGGGCTTTTGTTTTGTCTTACTTATTTTCCATTCTTAGAAGTAAACCGAATACGGAAAACCAAACAAAAAAACACATAAAACACGTTTAGCTAGTGTGCATGTGTGTTTTCTTTTCTTCTTTTCTTTTCTCCTGATTCATATTAACTCGTCTTGCCTTCTTATTCCGTCACAATCCAGTTACAGTTGCTTGCTTTGCTTTTGTGTGTTGTTACATTTTCTTACTCTCTTTATTTACATCTTTTTCACCATATTCTAAACACTCGTTCGTTTTTTCTTTGCAAGACACTCCTTCTAGACTGTTTTCTTTTCTTATCCATTTGATCCGTTTTACATACTTGATATCAATGTCTAGATTTGTAACGAATTAAAAAAAAACAAACAGTATTACAACGTTGTATCATTTATCGTTTATCAAATGCATATTATTAGCGATGAGTGTTTAATATTACTTTTGTTTGTTTATTGTTTGTTTTGTTTGTATCCTATCGAATGTGCCCTCGCATTCCATGAGTATCATTGTTCGAATTCTAGCTTTCTAGCCGTTTTGCTATTTATGTCCTTACCTAACTTGCTCGTACAAATATACTTTGTTCATTTGCATTACCATCTCTTCTAATATTCTTCTCCTCACACAATTTCCAGTTCGTAGAACGGTTGATATTTTTGTTTGTTTACAATACTTGATTTTGTTTTGTAGTGTTACAATTTAATGTATTTAATTTTTCCGTTTGTTTGGTTTTCTCTTTTTGTTTTCCCACGCTTTGCTCTTTGTTTTTTTCGTTTGCACTTCCACTTACATCGAGAGAAGAATATCTTATGAGTTTAAAATGAACCATAGCTAACCATTTTGGAGCTACCATTAAGATGCATTATAAATATCATATTGCATTAACCATTTTGCTCCTTTCATGTTTGCTCGTAACTGTGCTTGCTTGTTTCGGGTTGGTGAGTTATGTGTCCGCTAAGCTTTGCAAAGGTACACGTTAATGAAACTATTTCTTACTCCACTTTTTTATTACATTTCTGCGCCCATTTGCAATTTAGTTTCATTTCATTCCATTGTGAGTAACTATGTGATGTTGTAATGTTGTTTTTTTGCTATTTGAATATTGAAGCGGTATGCGATCGGATGTACAGTATGTAGTAGTCTGTTCCGTTTAAAGAGTATAGGTAATGTTGCTGTCGACTGTCACGCACACAGCAATGTATTTGCATTTTTAAAATGTATGTTTAGATTCGCCTCGTGACAGCACTTTGCTATGATAGTTATATTTACATTTGCTTTTGTTTTTTTTCTGTTTGCTGTCATAGAACATAATGCTTGCCGCGAGCGAGCGATTGAATGTTGGAAATGCGCGTAAGACGTTTTGCTTAATATAAATCACAGTTCAATAAAAGTGAGAAGTAATGCTACTGTAGCGTGATGTATCGAACTAACGACCCAACAGCCGTCGATTGTGCATTTTACGATGAGAAGCAATGTGAAGGAGAACCACAGTAGGTAGGACTAATCGGCACGACTGGCTTGAAATGATTATGACGAATAAAGGAGCAACCATCACTTATCTCGAGACGTTCAATCTGATACCGCACACACACACACTCGAAATGACCGATTATTAATCACCTTCTCTCTTAAAGAGGTAAAAACCCACTTGCTTTTAAGCCACTATAGCTGACAGCTGTAACTTATGGCAAAGGCAAAGGTGGGCCACATTAACACATGATTATCACTTGCCAGCTCTTTCTCACCCAAGCTGTTCAGAAATGATTGCAAAAAGCTGCTGCTACGCTCAGGTCTGGCCTCAATCAATCAGCAAACACGTTGGCATTGAGTGAAGAGGGACCCGTTCGTCCTTATCGCACCACACTAGACGAAACAAATGTGCCGGTTGGTCTGCCTGTAGCAAAACAAAACTTTTCTTTGTGCTGTTTGTCAAGCGCACAGTTTGAAAGAGCATGATTAAGATGAAAAGCAGCCTTTTCTCGAGTGCAAGGAAGCTTCCCCGGGGTGCGCAACATTCCACAGCCCGCACAATGGTAGGCAATTCATTCCATATGTTGTGCATTGTGCTCGCAATGGTGTATGATTTTTAGCGCATACCACATGCCAACAAAGGGTTCCCCTTTGGTTTTTATTCTGAAGTCCCATTATTGCCTCCATCGAAACATTTCAACACGGCGCACTAGGCGTCTCCATCGTGGTGATGATTATTAATTTTCACTCAAAAAAAAAATAGAGTTAGCAGCATGAGAATTTTGTTGTGAAGAATTGATAGACTCAACTAGCACTTCCCGTTTTCAGTTGTTCCGTTTCCGACAGTTACGACCACATGATTATTTTAGCACTGAACACCAGGCGTCTCCATTATATTTTTGTTATGAGTTTTAAATAAAAAGGCGTGAGTTATTCGATGAAAAGTTGTGCTAGGCTCAACTCAAAACTTTCCCATGTTCCCCTTCAAATTAACAATTTCTTTTATCCACTCATTTACGACCACATTGGTCAATTTTACACAGGGCACTAGGCGTCTCCATTATCATATTAGTTAATGGTTTACGCTGGAAAAAGGTAAATCAGCATGAGTATTTTAAGAGCTAAAAGTGTTGAATCAATCTAAAACTATCCCTTTAATAAAACAGTAACGTTTATTCGACAAAAATACCGATCGCTTACTGCCACTAGTGCGGAAAATGTGAAACCCCACTGATTATGTGCAACCATCAACCGCAGCTGTTTGAAATGTGTGTCTAATAGACAAAACAAAACAAAAAACACAACTGGTGACAAATACGAGCAGTGAAAAAGGCGAACCCACCCGACGAATGAAAAGCACTGACGATGATGCCAGTGCTTATTTGCATAAATTTTCCGGCCCATTGATTGTGCTCATAAAGTCACCATGCTTGCTTGCTTGCTTCCCTTCAGAACGCGTACTGTGTGTCACGCGTGTTTTGCGAGCGTAAGGTAGTTTTTTTTGCTCTTCTTTCGTCGGTATCCTACTGACTTGTTCCCTTACATTCTTACGCCTTTTTGTTTGTGTTTGGGAAATGGAGTCACCATGTTGCATGCCACGTGTATGTGTGTGTGCCAGTGTGAGTTTCCGTTCTAAAAAGGGAGAAGGTTGATTGTTTGTCCCATATGTTTGAAGTTGTTGCTCATTTTTTATTTGCCCGAGCAAAAAAAAAATGTCTTGAGCCGTCAAAGAAACATTCCACAATGCGTACGTTTTAAATCACACAAAAAAAAAACGAGCAAACTGTTTCTTATGATCCTCCAAAGAAGCGTCAAGAAAAGACTTTTATTATTTTACCTTTTTTATCGGTTAAGAAAAGGGGAAAAGCCCAAACACTTCGAAAAGCTGTTTGCTATAAAATGCAGAATGAAATGAGTAACGAAAAGAGAAACAAAAACCGCCATCTTCACCTTCTTTTCAAGGCCTTTGGATAACAAAACACAAACACACACACAAGCAGACAATAAGTTCTAGCTTGCCGTGTCCTGAAAGTTTAAGCCCCGTTCCGAACGTTCAACTGGTTTCTGAAGGAACAAACCCCAAGGAACAGGAGCAACACCGAAGTAGGTCAATAGGCGGTAATGTGATTGTGTGTGCATGTGTGTGTGTGTGTGGGCGGGTGGTTTGCCAAAAGTTTTCCAATTCTTTTCACCTCCTGCCTATACTACGGGTAAGAAATGTTTACCACTTTACGGCTAGCTTGTCCCCTTGCTCGTGGTGTCTCCCCCGGCAAACACTAAAGTACACTTTTGTTGCCATGTTTCTTTCACAACAGACAATTTCGGTATTTGGAAATGTTTTGATCGTATAACAAAACGGAAAGCGGAGAGAGAGAGAGAGCGAGAGCAAAAAACTAAACTGCATGGGTTCCACCCCAGCACCGCTAACCAAACGACCGGCTTACGCGACCGAGCTCACAGCATTTGGAATTTGATTAAGGAGGTGAAAAACGATGAACGACAGCTATCGATGGCGGAAAAGTTGGTGGTGTCAATGATAAGGGATCGATACTGGTGCTGGTGTTGTGCGCGCTCCTTGAAACCGGAAAAACTAAAAGGAAAACAAAAAAAAACAGCGAACACCTCGTGACAGTAAGTGACGCATAGTCAAGTGCGTCACGTAGTTCGGGGAACGCTTGAGCGATTGCTGATAGGGTGAGAAAGTGCCACTTTTGGACGTAAGATTGGATCGAGAAGATCATGCTGCCGGAAAGGTTAAGCGATGAGCAGCAAGTAAAGTGTGTTACCGTGTTTCTACGCTACGGCAGCAACCAAATGGGTGTGATGAAGAAGGTGACATTTGTTGAGCGTTGGGCGGCGTACGCTAGGTTAGATCGCTGGAAGGCAAAGTTTTTCTATGTATAGCTTAATGGCCTAGCAAAAACTGATTAATTTGAAAACGGTTTAATGAAGGAAGCAAAGTTTTACTAGTATTTTATGAAAGTAAAAATTATTTTAAGAAAACACTTAATACATATTTGCCTTCAAAGTACAAATAAAAAATACACACATACAAGCGATGGTGTCACTCACGAGAAATTATAGTTCTTTTCTACAAACCATCTACAGTTCAATAACGAACCGCCTACATGTATGCAATTCGATGGACAAAATTGCAATTAAGGTAACGTGTTGGGGAATTTAAAAATAAAGTTGCTCTTGGATCGTAAACAATATGCAAAACTCCTACCAGTGTGTAACCCGGCTCCGAATTTAACATCCTCCTTCTTCACCTTCCACCTGTGCCTATGCCACCCAATAGCTGCATATTTCATTAGAAACGTATTAAAATGCAAATTACTATTGCAAAACACAAACATGTTTTCTAGTTTTTTTTTTTCCTTTCCTCAAATGCGGTTTACACTCCAGAGCGATGTGTCCAAGGCAATCAGTTTCCATCCAGCACTATCACCACTCTCTATCTGTGCGCCTGTGTGTGAGTGTGGTGAGATGGTTAACTTTTTCACCAACAGTTCACCAACCAATCTCCCAACAACTCGAGAAACTGTACCAGCAGGATCCACCCTCATCGGTTGAGGTTTTTCAGCGAGGGAAGGAGCTTCATAACAAATTCATTTCCCGTTATAAACATGCAAATGTCCATTCTTCCAACACGCACACACAGGCCGCCTCCGGGGCCGTTTTTGTGCTGCTGCAAGGGAAAAAAAGCTTTAGGTCAAGCTTTTATCGGCTTTGGGGGAAACTTTTTGCGTCCACGCGCCACGTTACTGCGGTGAGCGGCGAACAGTGTGTTTCGTTTTGGTCCCATCGGTAGTTAGATTTGTTGTTTAATTTACGCCCCGGGGTGGCATGCTGCGCGGGAGAAACGCGCGGAGAGCGGAAATCATCGAATGTGCTTTTTTGGTCTCGGCTCTTAAGGACTGCAGTAGCCTATTGCTTTTCGTTTTGGGATTTTTATCGCTTTGTTTGTGCGTGCCTGGACGGGGATGCACGATGCTGAGCACGTGGAAAATGGAGAGAAAAAATGCAGAAGAACGGAAAAATCGAAAACTCTATGCCTAATGGTCTCGGTCCTTTCATATACCCACTCGTAGACACTCCATATACTCTGTCAAACGGACACGTGATAACGTAAATTGCCGCAGAGATAGTATGTGTGCATTCACGCTTTGCTTAAGACAGATTAATAGTTTCACTAGTAACGGCGTTACCTATTTCTGTTTTGGTCAACAATATTTACAACATTCCCTGACCCCCATTTCTTACGAGATACAAACACCCATGCCAGAAGATCGGCATCATCGTTCACCTAATTTAAATCCTTTACTACTCTTCCCTCGACACGGTTTTTTGTTTCTGTTTTTGTACGAACGTTTACCTCAAAATAGCGCAAACGATTAAAGGAGCAATTATTGCAAGAAAAAGATGCACGTGTGTGAGTGTGTATGAGTGAGTGCGTGTGTACGTGTGCGTGCGTATGTTAGAGAGTAAGAGCAAGGAAAAGAGCACGGAAGCTTTTTGTACCGGGACGCTGCTTCCGGGAAAAGGGAAGAGCACCCGTACAAGAACGGTGCTCCTTCTCCGTTTCACCGTCCGTCCCGTCCCGTTCTCGTTCGAATCCGCCATCTTTTCCACGTTGGAAATAACTGGTTTTATCACTTTTCGATTTGCCTTTTGTTTTCTAAAATATACAATTTTTAACTTCACCCTATCCGTCCGTCATCATCTTCCTTGGAGATGACCTGCTTTTTTGTTGGTTTATATGTAATATTATTACTTTTGTTGTTCGGTTTTGTTTTTTTTTGTTGTTTACTTAACTAGTTATCGATACGGGTTGGCGGGTGTTGTTGTCTAGCTTTTCACTAGCGGCTTTCAGCTTCCAGTGTTGTTGTGCTGGTCGTGGGTGTCTTTATCGATTCATATTATTTACAAAAAAAGCTGGACGCAACACACTACCACCGGGAACCGGAATTGTGCTTGATTCATATTGATGCCCGCACTTCTTTACACATTCCTCGAACAACAGCTGCCACATGTGCCATACATTTTTCATCAAACCATCCACCACTTTTGGGGGCTGAGATCGATGAGCTGAAACCAGGCCGGAAAACGGGATCGAAAGCAGCCGAAAGAAGCAACAAAAAGGTAGAACCCTCACGGAAGAAACATAACGTGATATTAATCATGTTTCTTTGTACTGCGACGAAAAAAGAATGCCTTTTCCCTTTGGCCATTCCAGAAAACAAACAAAACGGGCACGAAACACGTCCCGATTCGCAAAAAGGGCCTTGCAGCACCCCACCAGTTGAATGGTTGGTCAAAAAACCAAAACGCTTGTAACACGGGCCAGACTGTTTCCTGGTTTCCATTTTCTGGACCCATTTTTCATTGTGTCTGTGCAGATCCCCATCTTCGGCTGGGATTTTCCGAAAGGCAATAATCATCTGCAAACCTTAATTCAAAATTTGTGAAGCAAGCTTGTAGTTCGGGACAATCTAAAAGAATATCTTAAAAAGAGCAAACGAGCAAACAGCCTACGATGGCAGGGAGAAAAAAAACTTTTCCACTTCCCAGACTGTTCCTGCTGTGCGACACGCATGCACACACGCTGATGGTCTGTGTCGATCCATCATTTCAACACCGACCGGACCAAAAGAGGAAGGTTAGGAACCGGCTTTTTAAACGATTTAGAACTACCCTCTGCCCCTGGCCCCTGTCCGTCTGGTGCCGGTTTTATCACACCGGACCGAACTTAGTAAGACAAAGTTAGCGAGGGCTCTGCCCTGTTCCCACCGAACAAGCGCGCGCGCGTGCTTTCTTTTGTAGAGAACTGTACGACGATGCCCGAAGGATGTGAAGTTTTCGTTTTTCGTGAACAAAAGGCAAAGTTTTGCTTCCCCACACTGCCACACAAAACCAAAGCATGCGAAAGATCAAAGACCAACCGAGGGTCAAGGTTTTGAGGGCGTTTTCCGTACCGGAGGGTTTTTCTTTTCTTAATACGGGATGAAACCCACCCGGCAAACTGATCCGTCGGCGTGTGTAAGTATGTTTGATACAGGCGACTATAATTAAATGAAATGTTCCTGGGCGATGTATAGTTGGCAGGGCAGGGATCCGGTGCACAATCCGTTTATCCGGCGGGCATTGATTGTGCGAACCCTTCGCTTCCTGGTATTTCGTTCACAGGCTGGTAAGACGCTCACGCCGCATCTTCGCTTTTCGTTACTAGCTCGTTACAAGCCGGTTAGCCGGTTGAAGTAGACTGGTTTGCAGTGTACCCATCGGGTCTGGTCCTTCGGTCCAACCGGTGCAAGAGCTTGTTGCTGTTGCCTGTGCCGCTGGCTGTTTAAACGTTGCCCACTGGTTCTTTTGTTTCTGCAAAAAGAAGACGCACAACGCGGGAAGCAAAACAGGAAGAATAGTAAGAAACGGTTAAAACTTTCCCATCCAACATTGACGCAACAATGATCGATCGTCGCGTGGTAAGTGGGAAGAAGGTTTAGTGGAGTAGGTAGTAAATAGTAAATTGCAGTTAATAGGATGGGACAAAGCAGCGGATGGCGGGCTAAGGGTTTACTGGTGTAGCGAATCGGTTCGTAGTCCATTGGAAATTGTATTGATTTACCGGAACTGAGTAGAGAGTGCAGTTAAACGATGCAATTTATAACGAGCGAGTTGTGAAGGTGTATTATGTGGATTGATTGTTGTGAGAAAAATTGAGTTTACTTGGGGCTCAACTAGAGGAATCTATTTGAAGAGTTTTACTGTGCTACTTCTTTAAGACAAAAGATTAAATATTGTTTCTGTCCAAAGCTTTATGGAAAAAGGAATGTTTCCAATTTAATGAACCGTTCTTAAATCTCGAATACGAATAACCATACCTCTCACAAAAACACTCCTGCGGCACGCTACAAAGAAGCTCTTGTTTATGGTGAAATGTCACTCCTGAAAAGGTCTCCCCGGATGGTACGAGCTCGTCCTGTTCGTCCGAAAAGCTCGATAAAACAATGTGTCCTTTGGGGATTTACGTTCTGCCGTTACTGACTGGTCCGGTGTAGAACGACAGGCGGCCATAAAAACGAAAAACGTCCACCATGTAGCAGTAGTGGTCTGTATTTTAATGATAACATTTCCGGAATCGGATGCGAACCAAGGCATTTGCGTCGTACGTTTTCCGAAAAGAGCACTATTTTCATCAACGTTCCAGGAATCTTTCAGTGACGATTTTTTGTTGTTGCTTTGCTGAGCATTGAACTGATTCCCGGCCTGTGCCACCCGTACCCACGAACTATCATGATAGGCAAGGCCAGCTAGCCAGCAACGAGAAATTTGTCAAGAAGAAATGGAGCTACAACAATCGCCAGCACACGCATGACCAAAAGACATGTGCATGTCTTGCTGCCATTTTGGTCCCTTCTTTCACAGTTTATGGTTTTAATCATTTCACTTTATGCCTTCGCTTTTTGACACACACACATACACGTATATTTAAGTGCTTCAAGTTGATTCCATATGTGCCTATTGTCAAACTCGAATGTTAGAGAAATGTTTTCGAATACTGCAAATCGGAATTGTAGGCTTCCGTTTTCGTTATCCGGTGAAGAGCAAAGTTGTATTTTCAAAGTCGAAGATATTATATACTTACTAACTTACTTACTTATCAGGCGCTACAACCGCTTCGCGGTCTTGGCCTGCTGCAACAATCCTCGATACCGCTCACGGTCTAGCGCCGTCGTCTGCCAATCCATTATCCCGGCCGTTCTGGCGGACGCATCAACGCCGTCACTCCATCTCAGTTTGAGCCTACCACGCCTCCTCTGTCCATGTGGACGGTCTAAAAGGACTTTACGGGCTGGGTCGTCCGGTGCCATTCTCATGACATGACCAGCCCACCGGAGCCTGGCGAGCCTAATTCGCTGCACGATGGTAAGATCACCGTACAGCTCATAGAGCTCGTCATTGTAGCGGCTCCTCCATTGTCCTTCCACACATACGGGGAAAAAAATCCTTCTGAGCATCTTCCTCTCGAACGCGGCTAAGAGGGTTTCGTCAGTTTTGGACAAAGTCCATGTCTCAGAGGCGTATGTGAGTACTGGGAATATAAAGGTTCTGTACAGTCCAAGCTTCGTCCGTCGCGACAGGTGTTTTGAGTGGAGAAGTTTCCTCAGGCTGTAGTATGACTGGTTGGCAGCCAGCACCCTTGCGCGCAATTCAACTTCTATGTTGTTATCGGTGCTGACTTTTGACCCCAGATAGGTGAAGTTTTGGACGACTTGAAAGGTGCGATCACCTATCTGTACATCACCCCTGCGTAAATCAGTGTTTGTTAGCAGGGCCGCTGGTGGTGCTATTATAAAGCTCGGGTTAGATGGAGCGCAAACCTCAAGCGCAAACCCAAGCGTTGTGTCAAACTCATGTTTGGGTTTGGTAGGCATAAACTTTGAGCGCAAACATGGGTTGACAGGTCTTCAAGCGCAAACATTTGTAAACAAACCATAGCTGTACCGAATGAAAGATGTAAGCACCGATAATTTCTGGTTTTATTCGCTTTTTAGCTAATATTTGATGTTAAATCAATATTATTATTATGGAATCAAACGTTACAGGAATATAAATCAATTTAATAATAGTTTGCTTTCACAATATCTGGATGCAACTAAACAAACAACAAATGACAGTGGTAATCTACATGGTCATGCCATGTTGAGTAGCCATGACCGCAAGAAAACCATGTTCCATTGTCAGCGCAAACCCGAGCGCAAATATGTCGTGGCTACACGGAACGCAAAAAAATTCAGTGCATTTTGACACAACGCTCAGGTTTGCGCTTCATGTAGCCCGAGCTTAAGATATTATATTCGATACAATAATCGATTGGTTGAAATATTTGGCCATTTTGCAATAAAGTTCCACAATAAATTGATATTTTAAAAACTAAAATACACTCTGGCCTCGACTTCCTATCGCCAAAGCAGTAGACAACGGAGAATTCCATGTGATTTGACAAAGTTTGTGAGAGACTTCTCTCCGTTCGAGAATAGCAATATAACCATGATAGTTTTCATGTGTTTTCAGGTCATCGTCGCCTCGAAGGGATCTCGAAAGCCATAAAAAATGAGATCGGTGTGTGTGTATGTCCGTTTACGGCAAATGGGACAGTTTTATGAGCGGGCTAAAAGTTTTCTACAAGTGTTTAATGGTTTCGTTTACCTTTTTTCTTTGCTGGTCACTGCTTCCCACACACACAGTCGTTTTTCTCATTAGTCCTTGGACGGGGGGATATAAGATTTCATAAAGTGTCGGTTTTATCGATTGCAGCATGTTGTGTGTGCAGAATGTGGAGATTTAGTTTCGTTGAAGCTGTCATGGAGATTTAGTACGATGGTTACGACGAATCTCGAGCCGTGTCATATAGCAGCGGGATTAGTTTTCTTTACCCAAAAAAAAAGGACCACTTAATTATAACATGAAAGTGCCTCAAATACAGCTTCATAAAATGTAAAATCTATCTCATTGTTGCGAACGCGACAATAAAGGAAATTTAAATACAAAAATTCTTAAATCAATAATCCAAGGTACGCCGTTTTGATAAACATACAAAAATATACGGAAAACGCTGGGCAGGCAGAATAGCATAATTACGGTTCAAAATCTATAAACATGCAGCTGAGCAAATAACGATAGTTAGGACCACCACCACGCTAGCCTAAATAAACGATCATCGGGATCGTCCGATCTGAGAACAGGCCAATATGCTGATTCAGGTTCTCCCACAGCGCGTAAGTTAGTGCAATAAAATAGCATCCTTCGTGCGAGAAGGATGACAGCGATAAGCGTAAACAACTTACGCCTGCGCGCCGCGTACATAAGATTGGGTGTAATAAAACTGCGTCTCGAACCTTTAACAGGAAATCCTAGATAAACACAGAATTATGCGCGTTTAAAAAAAGGAATCATAGCAAAACTATACGATCATGCGTATGTTAATTTAGGACAAGAAGCAATAAATGCTCAACGGTTTTTACCTAGGCGCGCACATGTACACGATAGGATCGTTAGGACGCGCAGGATAAAAAGAAGCGCAAATCCCGCCCACGAACAGGACACTTAAAACAGGACGCTTAAAAAATAGCCCACGCGTTCACCAATACATTTACATCACGTGTACGGACACGTTCTACACATTTATACATTTCTAGTATATAAGAAACAAAATTGTTACGAATAAAACACTTGCTTTTTAAACCTCAACCAAGAAGGTATTCTTCAAGTCTTCGGGAGATTCCGTTCAGGTTTTGGAATTCATAGTGGAAAAGGTTCACATTTAGAAACTTGCTCTGGTATATCCAGAGAAAAGGCTACTTGTCAAACAGTCCGCTCTGATATTTCATCATCCCGAATAAGCGTCTCAAACGAGCTAGCGTCCACCGGTAGGAACTGATCCTGGTCAATCCAGGAAAAAGCCTAACGTCCGACCCAAGCAAGTTTATTACGCTAAAGGATCTTGCGCGAGAGGTCCGGATCGGCCAAACCTTCGCTTGGACGGTCCACCAACGGCGGATATTGTATCCGGTTTGTTCCCGTC
This sequence comes from Anopheles maculatus, assembly GCA_002091835.1. Lineage (NCBI taxonomy): Eukaryota > Metazoa > Arthropoda > Insecta > Diptera > Culicidae > Anopheles > Anopheles maculatus. The sequence goes on from KZ061760.1 coordinate 368,588, forward strand.
AGCAACAAATGGTGGCTCCAGAGAGGAAGCTATACATTCGCGCGCGTTATAGCTTCATTCGAACGAACATCACGTTCAAGGTGTGCTGTCGCCCAAAGAACAGCAGTATAGTTCTGTGCAAGTGACTATTAAGTGAATAGTGAAACGGTTACGAAAACCGATGATGTACATTCACGTCATTTGTGAAAGTGCAGAACAGTAATAAAACATCAAGTTCGTTGTGAACTGGTGATAGTGTCACGAAAAAAGGAAAGAAAAAGTTGTTCCAGTGAACCGTATCAAAGGTTATATTAAAACTGTGAATAAATGTGAACTCCAAGTGACACAAGTGTTGTTAGATCAAGTTCGAGCAACAAAAACCGGGGTGCATAAAAGCCAGTGCGTGATAGAAGCTATAAGACAATAGTATAAAAACACGGCTCCGGATAAAACCTACAAAGGTTAAACAAGATTCAAAGGAATCATATATAAGGTCCTCCTAGAAAAACGTTACAGTGATTAAAGTTTTCTGTGCCAACATAAAAGACAATTGTGTGTGTGTGTGTGTGATTGAAGGAGCTAAGAGACGACTACTGTGCATCTGCTGCCAATACAAGAAGGAAGATCATCAATCCGGAAAACGGGTAAGTAATATCTGCTTCAATTAATAAGGCGGCATAGGAAATCAGTGATTCGTCCAAAATGCCTTTCAAGTTTACCATAAATACGGCTGGAAGTTGCCGACTGTGCGTAGGGGTGGACACTTCTGAGGAAAGCATGATTGCATGCTCTGAATGTGATAGATGGTTTCATCTCACATGTGTCAAACTGACACGTAAACCGAAGCCAGAAGAGGGCTGGCTTTGTGTTAAATGCCAAAAACTCTCATATGAGTTTAAACGGCTTGAAGCGTTAGCGCAACAATCTTCTCAACAAGGAGAAGATAAAATTGAAACGATGCTATCAAGACTAATAATTAGTCAACAAGAGCATTCGAAAGAACAAACTCAGGAGTTTGTAAAAGTTCTTTCAAATATTACCAACAACGCAGGACCTTCACATATAGAGACATTGCTCAAGAGGCAAGCTCTAACACAGCTACCCAAATTCGGAGGTCATCCAATAGATTGGCCAAACTTTAAGAAAACGTTTGACAGTACAACCGAAGAAGGAAAATATTCGAACATTGAAAACCTTAATCGGCTAAAACAAGCGTTATATGGGTCGGCACTTAAAATAGTTCAACAATTATTAATGGATGCTGATAACGTTCCTGAAATTATGGAACGGTT
>KZ061761.1:0-14990 GCA_002091835.1 Anopheles maculatus
TTCAAGATGACATATTCATGGCTTATTTGCCTTCAAGATGAATTATTTGCATATCATGAAAATTTAAAAAATCATCGTTTACAATTTGAACACAATATGTGTGTTGAGAAAAAGATTTTTTATGCTTTAAAACAAACTAAGTTTAGGCTAGAAAATCACATATTAAATTAGAGTTCTCGTACTGTGTGAACATTTGTTATTGAAGAGTATTAAAACGCATAAGTCCAGTTCTTCTCAATTAAAATGTTTCCGTATTCTACAGACATGTGTGTTGTTGGAAGGATATTTCTCTAGATTATCAATTGTTAGATTGTGTTGTTGTTGTTGCTATACGATGATAGCAATTATCTCTTCGGCCGAATACCATTTTACTATTCCCATTCTTCCTAGAAGAATTACTATCACTAGATTTGGCCAATCACAACCAACGGACAACTTCCGGATCGGACGGTGTATTTGCTCATAATCGGTGCTTCTTCTTTTAGCGAGGTATTCCACGATACTACGCGGGGGTCGGGGGGTACTCGTGGATTTACAAGCGCAAGACCTCTTAGAATGTGAACCGGCAGCAATCGTCATATGTCCTTGTTCTTAATCGGTTAAGGCTTTCTTGTTAACTCTTGTCCGAAGAAGTACACGACCATCAGACTATCCCATTAAATCAATTAAAGTTATCAGTCTTAAGGATAAGACTCAAAGAATCAATATAAATTAAGGACACAATTGAACAAACTTTTTTTAAGAGGCTTTGCAAGATCTACATATATGCTAAGTCGTAGTCTACCGTCTACCAGATAGAGATACACAGATTTTGTATTATATTAAATTTAATACTTTAGTACCAAAAACGCCTCAAATTGACGCATCAATTGAGATCACTCAACAAAGCTATGAAAGCAAAATAGCTTCTAGCTAATTATCTCATAATTCAAAAATTATAATCGAAAGCTCTTAAATTCATCACAAAATCATAACCCAAAGCTTTTCATCTTTAAGCTACTTCAAGTAGCGTTCCTGTAATATCTCATTTCGAACGCAGCTTTACAGATAGTTCCCATGCAATGTTGTAAAGCCCTTTTGTCCCGAAACCATAGCGCTCATTACACTATCGACACACACAATCCAAACACCCCGCCAGCTCCATTTAGCATAAATTGGAATTCATTAAGCTTCTCGCCACGGCAACACGTGCACAAAATCCGACTGTACCATATGGAAACCCGACACAACAGCTTACACTCCGTGCCGACGCGCCCACAGTTACGTGGCTTTTTCATAATTTGCCAACCTCACACAAGCCCTTTCAACGCTTGCCATGCGGTTTGCAAACGATTTTTTGGGGGGAAAACTAACATGGATTGCTTCTGACGCTTTCCCGGCGCAATCTCCCGAATCCGCAAACCACGCGCTGCTCTTGATAGGGAAAGTAATGCTGGTGAAGAGAAGAGAAAAAAAACTCAATCCGAGTTGTTTAGGCAGCTACCGGTGACCTTGGCAACCGGAGAATGCCACAAACACATTCCCCGATCCAGTGCACTCGTAAAACAAACACTCACAATGAGCCGCCTTTGCCGGATGGAAGCGAAAGGTTGGGTTTGGAGTTCGCCAACCCAATGCCCTCTTGCGCCAGCGTGTTCCGTAATGGAATATTTTAAGCCGATAAAAATGAAAATGTAAAGCACCATTTTTCGGATGGTTCTTTATCGATCGACCGGGCAACGGCAACGACGAATCCCTGCTGGAGGTCAACCAGTACTGGACGAAGCGCGTGGCATGATGACAATTCGGTAAACGAGAGAACATGAAAGAGGGATAGCCCGTAACGAACGTTCTGTCGTTCTGTGCTCCGGAGGGAATAATTTTTGGCTAACACTGGCTTGCGTTGTCCCCATCTTGCCCCGAGTCAGCCAGTCGGTAGCAGTAAGTGGATTTGTAGGCGAACGTCCACCGAGAGCAACACAACCCCCAAGGCATTCAAATTTACGGACTTTTCACGCCATTTTTCTTCCTTGTTTTCCATTTTTTAAGCACGACTCTTGTTTGTCCTTTCGTATGGCCTGGATTTGGATAGGTGGGCGGGAAACGAGCGGAAGAACTGGGGGTCGGAGGTCGGCTGGATTTATTGATTCTTTCCACCAGAATGCTCGATCTCGTCCGGACTGCCCAACGAAACTCTGGGCCGAAACGAGGGCGTTAGGATACAAGGGATAAATTGTCCACATTCCACCGTGCGATGCCGGTGTGAGCATGCTGCGTGGTCGACGACATTATCACGGTACGCAAACGAAACCTGCACGTACCGGTGCATGAGAATGTACGACGTTCGAGGAATTGCAAAATAAGCATGGATTACGCGCAGGAAATGTGTGTGACTCCAAACAAATAGCATCGGTGGCAGTACACCTTCGACACACAAACCACACCAAGCACGTGGGGATCCACTTGAGTATGCGCCCGTGATCATTCGAGATGTGTCCTCGGGGTGTCACTACCGGATGGTTTTTCATCGGTGTTGGCAGGCGTTATGACTACCGGTGCCCAGATAGACAGGACGCATCGCCGATATGATGATCGGTTTTTTGGGGATTATGTTTTGATTTGTAGAAGGGCATTTCGTGGAACCTTGTCCAACCCAGTCCACTGTTGGTGTGTTGCTCCGGGGAACGATGCGTGATATTGGCATTGGTGTCGAAAAACACGGATTACATGGGACCGACCGACACGCAGGTGGAGCGTATTTGAAAGTTCCAGAAAATGGGAGACTAATAATCGTTCCGAAATTACTCACTCCCATAGCGTGAGGAGCGATTCCGAAAGACACACCATATTCGAGTGCATACAGCTGGGCACAGCGTTGGATGTGTTGTTGTTTGAGACGTGCTCTGGGTGCAATTATCCCTTTTTTATGCGTCAATCGGCAACCATAAAGCGGTGGAAAGCTTGTTCGAAACCATGTGGAGTTTTAAGCAGATGGAGCTCAGCGGGGACACCTTTTTGGAAGATGGCCATTACGTGATAATTATATGAACATGGGTTTAAGGGATGTTTACGGGTATTGGCATTGTGTTATTGGCTATAGTAACACATGGGCAAATATTCCATGTTTCTTAATGTAACGATATGGATCTAACCAAAGGTCAACAAGCATACCAATGTGCCATTACATGCGGTTTTGGGGCATTTATGTTTTGTTCTTTAGTTATTTAGAAGATGGAGAAATGTTTCTTGACAGTTTTTTTCGCATGAAGATGGGATTGATTTATTCGCCGTAAGTAAAGATCTAATTCTACTTTAAACGAAATTACCATAGAAGCTTGAAGAAGTCTTTCAAATGAAGAGTGGAGATGTATAATACACGTATCTATTCAAGATAGCTGAGTAGCTGCTTAACTATGATTGATTTACATCTCAATTTTAATTTAAACTCATCAGAGCTTGCTACATGACATGCTTAAGGCCGCGATGGTTCAAGGATCTTCTTAGTATTGGACTATTAGGCTCAATTCCAGACCATTTAGAAGGTCATTTAGAGTCATTTAGCTTTTAGAGTCCTACTCCACAACAGTGCCTCGTGGCCTTAGAATTTGTAGGAAAACTAAATGTTCATACGATGCCTCCGCTTGGCTTGCCCTCTGTCTGTGAGACAAAGTTTGTTAACGGACTCGATTTATTTGGGGCTCCAACACCCATTTGGTTAACGAGTTTCTCTTAGAGCCTAGATTCGCCATTGTGATACATACAGATTACTACACACTTTTAATCAATCGTCATAAATTATAAAGTTATCTTACCTGAGCTGACATGATAAAGCATATGACTTTTTTCCTTAAATATATTCGACATCATTGACCCAATCAAGTTTCAAGATCTTTTTGTAGTCCTTCATCCATGTACTACAGTCAATAAGACAGTTGGTGATGTTCTCCGGTAAAAGGTTGTCACAGCAATTCTATTGGTCATTAATATATCAGTTGGAAGTATTACAATCTTGTCCAATATATTTTTCAACGTCCAGATTAATGCTGCGTGTCTTGGATCCAACTTTAACAACAATAAAACCTTGGTTACTTCTTAAAACTCCGCAGTATAAGAAGGGTTCTGCGATATATAAAGTCAACCGGAGTTTGTCTTCTTTCGGGGTTTTTCGGCTTTCTCTAGAATTGAAAAGATGTTGTCTTCCTATACTTTCCAACTCATTGATAACAATGGCACGAATAAGTGTTCTAATGTAGGGCTTTAAAAAGGTTCATTGCTTGAGAAAACCTATGAATTTTGAGTTGAAAGAAAATGGCGCAGATACAAAATTACACTCCATAACATACCAATAGGTTAATTGAAACACGGACACCATGGCAGGTACATAGTTCCATGTTTCAAGATCATGCTCTGTGTTCCTAGATCATATTTCTAAGAGTTCTACATTATTTTTCATTAGCGTTACAGCATCAAGATAGAATTAAAAATTACTTACGATTCCATTACAATCTCATCCGTTTGCTTTCTTTGTATGGTGCTTTCCGCCAAACATGCATCATGCCCGAGATGAATTCATTCTTTTGAAATGTTTTCCCTTCAATCGAATCGGAAAATCGTACGAGCTTTCTGTAACAAAACTCCTTCAGCGAAATGCATTACGAATGCTGATCGCACACCGATCACTTTAATCCATTTTGTTCTCCATCGCAATCAGTCTTGCTCGGTGCTCGCGAGCGTGGAATAATCTACCCCGTACACACACACGGTGAACAGCACCAGCTACAGCTCGTGTGAATCGGTGGCCAGCATAAAAGCGTAGCGCTTACACCGAGCCAAAGAAGCAACATCAAGAACGGTACATTTGATCCAAATCAATCGTAATTTATTGGAGCGAAAAGACGACATTCCACAGACATTCCGGTGCACGGAGCCAACGCACGGAACCGTTGTGTGAAACCGACCGATCATGATCCTTTCTTTTGCACCGGAATCAAACGCACGGACGATTGAAACAATCGTACCCAAAGTTGGTGTGGGATGCTGGCCAAGAAAATATATCCATGAAAGGCTTTTCTTTTTCGTTGGTGTTATGCTTCACAATGCAAAGGTCCTGTTGCTTGTGGCGAAACAATTTCTAGCCAGAAGCTAGCAGCGCTCTTGCAACGAACCAATACACAAACGCCCAAACACCGAACGGATTGTAAATTTCATCCGACAGCATCGTTCAACTGTGAACATCGATTTGATCGATGTAGGAAGATTGCGAAAATGTTGTTCATAACCTTGTTACCTATCCGTCTGTTACTGTAGGACCAAAGAAAACTGAAGAAGGACGATTCGAAAGCACAAACATTTGTACACACCCTCCGTTGCCGATACGGTTGTTGCCATTGTGGTGCATGAAAGCAAAGAAAAGGGAAAACTTCCTTCCTTTCTCAACAAAGAAAAATGCTAGACTGTTACCGATCCTAGCGTATCCATTGCAACGATTCTAAAGGGCGGACTGTGTTTTCTTCTCGCAACGTTTCTCGGTGCACTTGGCGTGATTCCGATTTCCCTTGTCTTTGCCGCGTAAGGATGCTTTATGCGTAAAAATCTTCGCTCGGTACCCAGTGGAAACTGTTTGCTTATCGGTGCTTCAAAGAAAAGCGAGTAAAAAGGTGTTTTTCTTCGGTAGAAGGAACCCATCGAAGAAAAACCCCTGATTCAATCCATCGCTCGCTGCAAACGTACTGCTGGGAAACGTTTTGTAGAGTGGAAAATTGCCTCATCTAGCACCTTCTTTACATCAAATTATGTCTTATTTCCGGGAAAAGCTCATGCACTGCAAAAAGAAAACAGACCGGAGCGAAAACAAAACCATACTGATTTTGGGTCAACTGGTTCCTTTCAACCTGTCCTCGTTTAGATTCCATCACTGGAGCGTGATATTATGGTGTTTTTTCTTTCTCGTCCACCCTTATAACACACGCAAAGGAAACACCTTGATTGGTTGCCCGGAAATCCTTATGCTTTCGGAGGTCGTGATGTACGAACCAAGGTTAAAAAGGAAGATTCGTACCGAAAACCCGTCAACCACACCGAAATCCATCCCGGAACAAACGTTGTTTTGTTTGTCTTGCTGATTAAATATCTGTCGCGTACGAAGTTGTAGAATTAAATTAGCTCAAGTGTAAAATTGTGTTAGCGACCAATGCGGCAGAACTGTTACCCAGGGCGATGAGCAATCGATCGAGCGAGGGAAGGTTTCACACCAGGAGGGTTTCATCGCTTGCGTGGTACAATTCGTCGTGGTTGATTCGATTGTTTCGCAAACTGACTGTTTCCTGCTAATTTCTTTCCATCTTCGAGGAAGTTCCGGATTGGGAATTGTGACGGAATAACTTTCCGTTCTGAGCTTTCGGAGGTGTCATCAAAACATCGATGTTTGTTTGCTGTGAAAGGCGAGCCTTAATTCAATGTTTTGTTTTGTAAGTGTTTATATAATATATACTATTAAATCGTTTGACGGTAATCAAAAACTTTGTGTACTTAGAATTTAAACGCACAACCAGAAGTGTAAAGTAACGTAGAAGAATAAATTCTCAGAAGATCTCCCAAAAGTTCTTCAAAGACCCTTAACCATTTGTTTACTTTTCCTCTATGTGTGAACATCTCGGGAAGATTGTGTTGCAAAAATCAACTTTCTCGCAACATTTCTTCTTCACATACACAGTTTAGCTACTCACTTATGCCTCGGCCACCTTGTCACACCTGGTCGTAAAAGATACAGCACACTAGAGCACCGAAAAACAAACTTCTCCTGTGTGTGCCAAAAAACCTACTTCCGAGAGATATTTCCATGTCAACCCCACTAACAAGAATGATGATTCTGTTCCTGCCCTTCCCTTCCACTTCTTTTTCCTTCCCTTACTCCGAAGCTCACATCACCTGAAAACCCAGTGTCCTTATCTCTGTTGCTACTACCAAGGCTGCTGATGTTGCTGCTGCCAAAGTTTGCTTTTCACATTACTTTATGCTTGCCGCACACACGTTATGACGTTGAAATATGTTTTCAATCAAAGGTCTACGAGAGCTTTACTCCCCCAGATCGGATGCTGCCTATGATGGGAAAGGTAGAGGCAGAGAAAGTAAAAAAAGAAACGCCACCCTCATAAAGTTGGTAATAATACTGTTTTCATTCTTCAGCAAACAATATTTCGCTTACGTGCAAGTTTTGCTGTGGTGTACCGTGGAACACAAGATAAACAAAAAAGCCAGACAACCTGTGTGGATGGTGTGCGCTGCAATGACAGTAAAGTATGTCATATTGTGCGAAACAACTTTAGCAGAATTGTTTTAAAAATGGATGATTTTTTGTTTGTATGCACAAGGCGATGGTTGGTCGGGCAATAAGGTTTGTAAATTGTTTCTAATTAATTAAGAAATGTGGCTTTGTTTGCTCTTGTTGCGTTTTGCTATTGTCGTAATTTACAAATGCGGATTGTGGGAACAAACGTGATGAAGTTATTTTTTGGTATTCTAAGAAATAGAATTCATATTGCGTTCTCAGAGAGTGTTTTGTTTACTGATCATTCCACATGCCAAAATAAGTAATGTTTAATTACTTGTTAATATTTTCATTTAAAAAAACTTCTTTTCATTGGTTTTTAACATTTTAACAGTCATTTTTTAATCATGTCGTAATCAAAAAATTAAATTAGAAATAAAACAGATCTGGAAAAAACGGCAGAAAAACAAAATTGCAAAAAGAAACAAACAGTTTCCATGAGAAATCCATATTAATATGATAAATTCTGAGATCAGGTAAATTTTTTTATTGTAATAAAATAAATGTAAATAAAACAAAGGAGCATCAAATAATAGCAAAAAACTTATAACTTGGAGTTGGGAAAAGCTGAAACAAGCAAGCAAGAGCTCCGGATAGACGAAATTGAAGATATTATTCACGAAATTTTCAATGTTGAAACAACCACAAAAACCTTGTTTACTGGTTGACGGGTTTATCGATAAGAAATGGTCTGGAGCATTGTCACTCTGAATTTCGTACAAGGAATTTCGTATACCCATTGGTCTCGTCGTATACAGATTCTCATTGACCATGACAATGTTGTAGTTAAGCTGGCCTCGTGGTCCAAGGGATTTGCGTACCTTTGAAGGAGCTTTTTTCACCAATATAACTTTTCCAAGAATCATTCTCACATTCATGTCTACTCCTTCACGTATATATTCGCCAATGGTCGAATGTCAACTATTTTTTACAAACTATATGTTCTTTACATACAGTCGTACGGTAGCCGACACAGTCTGACTCACACCTACTCGTGGTGCCTGCTGTAATGCCTGCCAAAAAGGTGCAGTAGCGGTCATTTGCGACGAGTCTTGAGAGTCGTTCTCAAGTGACAAAAGGATTCACTGCCCTATGAGTGAACCCATGAAATAGAAGCTTGCTTCCAGGCAGAATCACAATAGATTAGTATGATGACTAACCCGCAGAACGGCGGAGTGCTCATCTAAAAGATCGTACGTTGTATGGTGACTGATCACTACCAGTCACACGTTGCGCTAACTAGGGTGTTTCACATTAGTCTGATGTAGGAGAGATCACCTATCTCCGAACATGACAGAGTTTAGTTTGGATGATTAGCAGGAAGCTTGGCATAGAAGCTGCGGCTTTCTGATGTGAATAGCTCAGGGCTAGAATCAAACAGCAGTGACCTTAATCAGAAACATTGGAATGGCTTCAACTCGTTACAAGAGGGATTACTGTAACTGAAATATAAGGATCATCAATTAAACTCAAATCCAAACAAAATTTAATATTTAAAGATTAAATGTCAAAGTTACTTCCATAACTGTTTCGGATAATAGTAAATATTTCTGAGCGACAGAAGTAGTTGAAATTGTATAGATTCAGTTTCGTTCCATTTCTTTCTGCAAAATATGTTAGTTGCAAACCCTATAAAATTATTAACGGAAAATTAATTTAGTTCTATTTTTCACGGTTCAGATCATCCACAAAAAAGTATACCCAAAATATGTCGCATTTTAATTTATGTTTCTGCCACGTTCTTTCGCTTCTCTGATGTGTATTTCTTTTTGTTCGTCAAGCATGGGTGGAAACGAAAAACAAACATGGTTTGGATTGTAAATTGCCGCGCATCGTTTATGATGATTATTAATTTAATAATACTCACAACCGCGTGTCACACCACCGAGATTCAAGCACACCCATTAGAACATCGCACACATATTTTTAGCACATTTCAGCCATAAAAAACTCTCATTCAAATAGATTGTTTTTCAAAACACAAACATTTGTCAGGAAGTTACCCGTTGCTGCACACGATTCTCGACCTACCATCACCGTGCCACATCTTGATTAAATTTGATGTCATATCTTTAACCACAAAACACCGGCCAAAAACTTCGACTTCCAGCAGCTGTCGTTGTTCACAGACACTTAATCAAGATCTACCAATTGGCACAAGACGACACACACCCTACCCGCTCCCGTCTGTTGAGAAGGATAGACTCACATCGCGGTTCGTCGCACAAATTCTGCCTCTGCCAAACGGGTTCTGGCGTATTTATTCGCACGGCGAAAAGTCAACAGCCCGCGGACGGCGATTCATCCATCCATTCATCAACAATCGTCACCAATTGGAGCGACCCGGTTCTTTATTGCCGAACTGGCGGGAATGGTGGAGCTACGAGGTTTACTTTACCAAATGAAAAATGAATGTCTATGTTTGCAAGACGCTCCCCAAGGATTAATGTGAACGGCTCCGCTAGGAGTTCCTGGGCAAGGAAGAGTGCAGCGTGTAAACACAAGCGGCCTCCAAGACCTACGAGGCCCGCTTCAAAGGCGAAAACGGAACGCTTAAGCAAGGATCTAAGCATCACAAATCATTTCATAGAATCGAGAAAGAAAGCTCCGGAAAAGCTTGGATTATCCGATTATCGTGATTCTTTATTCTAACTCCACAAACAAACATGTAGGCCCACGTTGCAAGAAACCGTCCACGGAAAAAAGGATTCAATGCACGATCTTCAGGGGTGATTAAGATACCCGGGAACGCTTTTCCGGTGCTTTTTTGGGACAGTTTGTTTTTTGTTGCTGGTCCCAACCGAGGGAAGTAACGCGTGTACCCTAAACCGAAGGCCAAAAAAGCAAGCCTCTTCAATCCTTGAAGCTAAAAATAAGCACTAGGCACAAAAGAATGCCGGCCGTGCGTTTACATATTTACCTCCACAAAAACCAACCCCAAGCAAGCTTTAAGCGTTACGTTTTCAACAATTCTATCGTCGATCACAGCTGAACGATTGCGTGATTTTCCCACAGCAAAACCACACCCGGACCACAGCCTTGTCCGAATTCCTTGTTCGCCGCAGGAAAAAGAAAAGGACCGGAATACAAGCCGGAGTGTTTTGCTGATTGTACAGCACGAGTCGTTTGGTGGAGAGTAAAGTTTTCCAGGTGTAGTACAGCTCCAACCACCTGTTGGACGTCGTAGCTCCGTTCGCGTTAAGCAGCCATATGTTTGCTTTTATTCACACCACACGCCGAGCTGACCTTTGATTTTGAACTGATTTCTGTTCAATTTGCTGGAAACGGTGCTTTAAAAAAAACACTTTATTTGTTCTATTTCTCTGTATTGTGGGATTGCGCCTCCTTTTTTTTTTACCAATTTGGGTCTTTTTTTACTGTTTACGAGCATGTCTGCAGCATATGAAACGTGAAATAGTAAATGATGAATGCAAAATGGAAACTGACACGCAATAGATCTTCTCGCAAGTCCGGGCACGTCGAGAAGCGACCGCAACCACACAAAGAAACCGTTCCGAGCCTTTGAACGAACGAACCGAAGTCAAAAAATCCATAAAGTTTTGCAGAGAAACAGAGAATCCATGAAAACGGGAAGGTGCAAGCCAGTATCATGGCTTGGAGATTAAATGCTTATGGAAAGCCTTTCCCAGACGGCATGCCATTTACTTTCGCCCCCGGGAGACCGGCCCCATACAAATAACTGGGAGTTTTCCACAAGCTGGTCTAAAACCCGGAAAGGATGATCATCCGTGTGCCAGGCTTTTTTTTATTCGCTCCGGTGTTTTTTTTCCATACCCTAGTGGTATGCGTGTGTGGTTAGAGTTTTGGTTCTCTTTTCTCACTGCGTTACGTTGCCAATGGGGGCAGAATGTGAAGACACCGGTTAAAGCTGGCCTTCCTTCCAGCCTGTGTGACCTATGATGGGATGTGGAAATGGTACGAGAGCACGGCACCATGACATCCAGATCCAAGAATGATCTTTATTAAGTAGGTTTGCCGGGTTGGAATAGAATTCCTTTTTTTTAGGTTATGAACCTTTCGCGTAAATGCGTATCATGCGTACTGCGTGCCGTGCGGTTACGAACGAAATAATGTATTTCCGGTTCTTTGAACATGAGGATTCTTAGCTAGTAATTAGGGGCTTTGTATAATGAACAAGTCTGCAGTGAAAGATTTTGCGTTATTGGTCGAGGACTCTTGTGGAGCAAAATAGAGCAAATGAAGAACAATGAGTTTATGTTTGATTTGTTTATTTACAACATTGCAATAGTTATTTATTGATCAAATAAACATTGTTACTTTTTTCACTAACTACCTTTGTTTAGTATACTTTCTCTTATATCAAATACCGCTTGCACAACAACACAAAATTACAAATATAAATCAAACTGAATGTCAAAATACATCTAAAATAGAAAAATAATTAATCGTTAGTTTATCGACGATTTCTCCCGATTTTCCACGAATTTTTTATGCGGTCTTAGATGTTTTGGTACACTTGCAAACCATACACTTCTCAGGAAAGTTTAAATAATAAATTTTAATTATAGCTAAATAATCATACTATACCAATCGGTCTAAATTAACTGATAAGGGCACTGACTGAACCATAACAGTCGCGTGAAAAATATTCGCGAAGAAAACAAAAATTTATGGAAACCTTCAAAAATCCTTGCGGTGCTTTGTATTTACAATTTAATTTGTACTTGAAATAATTGGAGGTGAGAGGAGACATCAGACAAACGGTAAAAAACAATTAAAACCGAAATAAGCGGGTATCCAGCAATAAATATCACAAAAGATTTAAAGTTTCATATTTATGATACCTCATTGTTTTTTGTTTCTATATATTTTATTGTGGTTTTTATCAAGCTAAAATTTTGATAATTCAAACGGCGACCATTATTATCGTCTTTCTTTGTTTGTTTTCCAAAAACCAAACTTTCCATCACTTGAAATACAAGCCACAAAAAATGTGTACACAGTATAGTATACCGATGAGTTCGTCTGGTGGCGTTCCGAGCACCCTCGTATCCTGTCCTGAGCAAAACCTAAATCCGCCCCAAGACAAACGCGGTGAAGCTTTTCCAACCGGTAGCTGACATTGGTAGCACTATCACCGTGAGCGGATCATCCGGCTTTACCTGCCAGGACACTTTCGACCAAACGCAAATGCGTTTCCTCCGTGTTTGTTCCTGCCCTTGTATCTCGTGTACTTCATGCCCCAGTTAAAGCCTCTGTAGTGAAAATTTTATTATCTATGAATGGTCTTTTTTGCTGTTGTTGTTGGTGCTGCTGCTGCTGCTGCCGCTAGTCAACATTGTTGGCATGTAAAGGACCTCCATGAAAAGCCTACGTGTAGCGATGATTTGTGGAGACTCTTCTCGGAGCTCCAATATTCTCAATAGCACGGCTGTGATGGTAACAGACAATGGTGGGTTGACTTACTTTTTTTAACCCCCTACACAGACACAGGCCGAAAGGTGAAAATAGATGCTAAGTGCTTACGGATCATTGACCGGTGTAAGGGAAAGGTGAATAAAGTATGCCCCGGGAATCGTGCTGGAAGGAAAAGGTCGGCCGAATAAAAGCCCGTACTGCGCCCATCGGCAAATCGATCGGTTAATGGAGCCAGAAGCGGCTTAAAGGATTCGGCAAAGGAATAAGGCGACACTTTGAGGTGATTGAATAATTCATGATGGTATGATTTGAACATGGCCCGGGCTGTTTAAGAAAACATGCAACCATGTTCGAGGGATCTGTTTATCTGATCACTTGCGAGCGGTTGATTTATGCAAATGTGTTCCTTATCGGAGCATGTAAACAAGATTTAATCTTGGATAATCGAAATCCGGGCTGGTTGGTGCGGAATCATCTGCTTACTGTACAGCTACAGATGTTACGCAAACATTAGCGAAGTGATCAAGCGAGATTAGAGTAAAAAGTGTATTGCCTGCTTTGGGCGATGTGTTTATTTTGGGGTTTCAAGAAATTAGAAATTTTGGTAGCTGAGCTTTAAATTGTTAGGAGCTTTTAAAGGCATCTTTCAGTATTAAAAAGAGATTAATAGACATTATTTTCAAATTTTTTGTTCTAAATTATGGCTAGAAGCGAAATTGATACGATACAAAATAGTACTCTAGGATCCATTATTACCGGTTGATGTCTTGGATATTGCTACTACTATTGAGGTGAAAGGTCCGCATATGATGTAGAACAAGTGTTCCTTATTAATGGCCAACCAAAACTAATACCAAAAGTGCAAGTAAATGGGTTTCTTTCTGAAAAAAACCCTAAATTCTGTGGATTGGAAATTTAGGAACGCAACAAGAACTACTGACTGTCTACTAATAGTTTGGATAAGGATTATTAGCACTGATAGATTGGCATATCTATTCCCTTTATTTGTGCAAGGTTTAAAAATATCTTAGGCGATAAAAAGAAGCTGCTTTTTAGGGTCTCTTGTGTAAGACATCTGGTAAGAATGTGACAGTTGTATAGAGGACATTTGAACCACACTCGGGTCAATCGGAGTCTAATACTAATGCATAGTTTCAGTATTGAGTTTGATCATAGATATATCAGGGAAAATTCAGAGATCTATTTCGACATCAATGACAATTTTTTTTCGATAAAATTTTTAAATTATTTGATAGATCAAGTATTATAAAGGCTTATCAATACCAAAATAAAACTTACAAGCTTTAAGGTCGGACCTTTCTATTTGATTAAAAAGTTTGAAGGTAAATCTCCCAGTAGAAATAAAGTATGACGTCAAAAGTTTAGAGGGCGCAGTAAGCAAATGGAGCATACTGTTCCTCGTACTACAAACTGCAGTCATTAATTTAATATTTTAATGATATTTTACTTCAAAAAATGGTATTGCTCTACTCAAGAGTATGTTTTTATACACATGAATCATTAAATGAAATGTCACTGAAGATCTCATGTTGTACTGTTTATGTTGCTACCACAAAATTGTGGTGCCTCTAACAGGTGTGTGACAGTGACTCGCATCCGAGTTCTGATGACGTCAACATTTGTTGAACATTTCGCAACGGTCAACTACTGCCATCACCCATCTTCTTCTGCCTTTTCTTCCCTACAAAACCAAACGTACGAAATGTAAAAAGAAACACCATAACCCACATAGATCCAACGAACACGCGCTAGCATCTCCACACCACACGAAACGTCAATTTGCTGTCATGTTAGCAAAATAGCAAAATGGTTTCGCGCCAGCCAGTATCTTGCGTGTTTGCGACACGAAAGTCGCGAAATGAAGTTTTTTCGCCGTGGTGAATTTCCCCCCGAGGGCGCTCCAGCTTCTGACAGGGTCACCCCGTGACACCCGGTGATGCCAGACAGTTTGCTGGCGGTGAAAAGTGAATTCGGACATTCGGCCGCTCGAATGTGGCGGCATTCGGCTAATGTTCCGGTCCGACAGCCGTCATTTACTTAAATTGAGTCAATTGTGCACCCGACAGAAAACGTTGTGAAATGTGCGCCATGTTTATTGGTACGTGTGTACACTTTCTTCTGCTCCGTAAGATGCTGTGCTGCTGTGGATCTTTTGATTTGGGCAGCACCAAAAAACACAGGACACCAATGATGTCTGATGACGGTCGGAGGAATCCTTACGAATGTCGTATCGTACAATTGCGTCCGAAATGTTCATTATCTA
>KZ061761.1:18368-128233 GCA_002091835.1 Anopheles maculatus
TCGTTTTGAACTTGTTGGTGGGTTTTTCCTGTGACACTTTTTTTCCCACACATATTTCTCCTAACGCCACCCAGGCAGTGTTAATTTTGTTAAACCGCAATGCGAGATTGTCATTCAGTTCTGCGAGGAAAGACAAAAAAAAAAAATGTTGAACCCGCTACTGTATGTTTAAAATGCTTAACTATGTATTAATCAATGTATTCTGTATCAATATATATACTCTTACTACTACTACTACTACTACACTTACTTCATCCACCTGCCACTAGAGCGCCTAACTTCACCGGTTATCCTTACCAACGCCAAACCCGTAACCGAAAATACTTTCCACCATGGGGATTATTCACGTCGATCGGTGCGGAAAACCATCCGATAAAATGGCCAAGCAACAGCACAACAGCCAGGATAAAGCTTGACAGCAAATTGAAGCACGGAATCGTGTGCCAATCGACAGACAAAATCGAAAACAACTAAATCTGCCAACCGAACGGACCGGCACAGCGCAAAGAGCCATCCGTCGTACTGGGCCGGTGATGAAATTTAGATTACGAGATTACGCCAAGATCCGATTACCACGGGCCAAAACGCAGGCCGTACCGAAACACCCACCGAAACGATGATGGATTAATGAACTTACGTGCGCACTGGGCCACGCTTGCTGCGCGCGCCAACCGGAAACCGAACCACTTGTGCCAGCTTCCTTGGGAATGGGATGCGATGACAGGGAGGCTGCAATCATCTAACCAACCTAAACCGTTTTCAAGACACAACAATTCTTCCTAACCGCACCAACTCCAGCAGACAATTTCGCTGTGGAAATGAGCCGGAACATGGACGGGCGCTGCCGGTCCTCTACCGTGCCCGGGGGCCATTTTCGCCGATTTTCACCCGTAATGGGAATTCAAAGACGGGGAAACGCGTTTAGAATTGTTGACGAAAAATTTTACAGCATCACTCGACTCGGGTTAGTCGGCTTTTCCAAAGTACACTGTCAATCGACCACAAAGTGCCCCAGAGCCTGCGTATACATGCGGCGTACGGCCAGCACTCGATCAAAGGCATTATTCTTTAATGTGCGTTGTGCGTGTGTGCTCTTGTGCGTTGTCTTCTAACGTTGGCAATTGTGTGTTTATTGATTGGAAAAAATTGCATTCTGGGAGGCAGTTGGTTGGAAATTGAATTATCTAATTTCAATTATGTATGCGTTGTTTGGCGATAACAGAGTACATTCTGGAGTGGAGTTCTTGAAATTACTTAAAATGGGGGCTTTTATGAAAAATTGAGTTAGTGTATAATCTAATTTAATTTTTCCTTTCAGCTTTTAGTAATTCATGTAATGGTTGCTTTTAGACAGGACTAACCAATATCGCCGATGAAAATATTATGGCAGACATGCTATAAAATGCTACAAGTAGTTGAGTTTTCTTATCTTAAGGATTATTTTTTTTATTACTCCTTCTTAAAAAGCTTAGAAATTATTTTTAACCATTCTTGAAGTACGGGTAAGATTAGACTTAGAATTCTATATTAAGGTCTTAAAGCCTAATGTAAGATAAATATAAGGCTATTCTGTGAGATAGAAAAGTAAACCTGCCTAGACGCGCACGGTAAATTTCAAAATCAACAATGTTAAAGTTGGGAGACTTGTTAAACATACGTCCATTTTACACTTCATGCTAAATATTGTACTCCATCTTGTATTTGTCACCCATTTCTTTTCGATTTCACCACCAAAGGCAGCTCGGTTCTCACAGACACTAACTCGATTACCCACCCAGGCGTGATTGATTTCTTTTTTGCAGTCTCCGATTGTGTCTCGTCTACCATTCTTTTCACAAAAAAACTTTTTATCTCGCTGCTTCATACCATTCGATTCTTCAACCAATTCTGGTTCTCTAAGAAAAAAAAACCCTTCCGGAATGTTTTATGCCACACCAATAAATAATAGCAAAAAAAACGGTAATTCGATTTTTGCTTCAATTCCTTAGCTCCCAATTCCAATTCCGACGTTTGAATGACCCATGAAAATTGTTTGGTTTGTTGTGGTAATTTGTACCATCTCGGAAGCGTAACTTAGTTACGCGGTAGTGAAACTTCTTTTCGCCAACTCTTCACACTGTCAAGCGATTCTCAAAGAAACCGTGGGAGAAGAAATCGATTTCGGAAGAAAGTTCTTCATTGCCCGGTCGTCTTTACACTTCAACAAGCTTCGAACGCCACCCGTTGCCGTTGAGCCATTCAACAGTTCACTCAAACCACGTACGTACGTCTACGAAATTACCATTCGGGGACCAATTCACGCGCTCACCGGCACATAATAGTGCACGCTCGCTATACCAACTAACCAGTCCATCGACGTATGTACACTGGGCGATTGTACGAAGCACAATTATTGGCTAGTGGTCGTATCGCGCAAAACTACCAACCACCACATGCCGGAAATTGGCATCGTTTCGTCTTACTGGACGTCGTCAGTGATAAAACATCAGCGCCCTCGTCGGAAATTCCCCGTAAAGATATGGACCAAGCACCACGTTTGATGCATTGCCCGACCGATTCACGGCTGGCAGGGTTTGAATGGAAGGAATGGGAACACAAAGTCGTTGGGAATAGATAGAAATTAGATGCTATTCAGCGCTGCCAGAGCTGCATCATGTGAGCGTCCGGATGACGTCTTTAAGAAGGTGTGTCTAGAAGGATGACGACTGTACAGTGGCGTTAATTTCTATTCAATGAATATTTTTATCCAGAAGATGGTTAAAGAAAGGTCTATGCTTGGTTTAAAAAAATACAGATTTTATTGCGATCTTCATTCACAACATGCTGGCCTAACAAGCTGTAGCTGAGCACAATTTACAATCTATTACTATTTGGTTAACTAAATTTACTATTTTACTATTCACTTAGTGAAACAAACATGTTTCATGTTTCGTTATAATAGCTCAGATCATTTCTTCTATTGCTGTAATACGAAGGGTATTCGACGAAAAGCAATTTCAAATAGTAGAAAACACAGATAAAGGATCTTAACCAAACAAAGACACGGGTCGTTACCAGTTGTAAGAACATTGGAATGGATTAATTCTAGTTGTTGAAAATCTTGATATTATTAGAGTTTTTGCATTAACATACACATTCGATAATGTTAAACTAAATCCTTTGCAGCTTGCAAAGTCATATATGTATAGTTAAAATAAGATCTGTACATACACTGTCTGTATACGTTTCATAGCTTAAGAAAATCCCCACACCTGATATGATCTAAACGATCATACGCTGGACTGACTGTGTTTGTCATGCACAGGACTGACTATTGCCAAAGAAGAAAGAAGCATTGGAGCAGAACTCGTTTGCTTAACAGAATATACGTAATATTAGTTTTTCTGGAAGATTTATAAATTATTTCAAGAAAGAAATGTTCATTCCCCTATCATTATTGATTCAACATTATCTTATCAATTTCTTTCTTTTAATGAAACATAGTAGACTACGATACAAAATAGCAGATTTCAATATTCTTCCATTCAATGAACCAGGTGATCTTGATGTGACTTTCTATACCAACTTCAGTTTCCAAAAACACTTTCAACGGACAATTTGCATTCAACGGTAATTTGCATTTTAAAATATTTTAATGATCCTTTTTGTTTTAAATCATTGTACTGTTTGTTAGTTCGTCTCACCATTGAGTTTACAAGTATAATTTGGTCACCTCGGCAACAACATGGAATAGTTAGACTCGAAACAGTTCAGCGTTCGTTTACATTGATCTAGACCGGCCTAGATTTTTGCTATTTGGAGTTAAATCCTTAGAGCATCGAATAATGACGGCACTGTATGTATTCCTTCATAAGTTCATTTGTGGAATTATGAATGCCCATTTATTCTAAATTGAATAATGTTCCTTGCTTCAGTTAGTCGGTTAAGACATAGACATTTTTAAAAGCCTTCAGAACTACAACACACAGCGCTGATGACCCACTTAGACATATGATGGTGACATAAAAATCTATCAATAATTTAGTCGATATGAAAACGACAGTCAATCAAGTGAAGAAACTTAAACGAGATGATTTTTTTTTGTGTTATATGTTTTAAAGTTTACGTAGACAAACTGTGTCGGATTATGTAAGCATTTGCGAAACAAATCACAAAATTAAATGAAGGTCCCCCCATCTCAAGCAGCTTGGAATTTTACAGTAAATGTGCTAGAAACTTTAAAATTTTAAAAGTAATTTTAAAATTAAAACGAAATGTTAAAATCTTGCTTCATAGCTTTAAAGCTATTTCTCCGCAAAGAGTGTTTTTAAGGTGAGGTTTAATTGGTATCATACCAGACACACGGGAGCTTAACAACTTAGACATCTGCTTATGACCTAAGAATTAGAAGCCAGAATTTAAGTTTAATTGGCTTAAAGCTAACTTGATCCTTTCGAATAATTTAAGACATTTACTAAAACTTTTTTAGCATTTCGTTTGAATTTGTAAGGCTCAAAATAAACTTTAGTAAAGTTTTAGCATTTGACTGAAATCTAACAACACTATATTTCCCCATTCGATATCAGTACAATCGTTTGACTGCAGAAATTCGATTTTTTTAAAAATAAACCTTTACTTTCCATTTTCACGGAACAAACCGTTCCGCAGCAGGTTGTGCAATGCACACCTGCACGAAACAATTCCCACGCGCCACACTTTGCTAAAGCACTGTACATAAGCTTCGGGCGTTACATTTACATGAACATGCCATAAATTTCATCCCACTGCTCCAATGATGACCACGGTTTAAGCAACAATTCCAACCATGTAGGAATTACACGCTAGAAACTATTCAACCACATTGCACAAAAAATATGCTTCTGCATTCATAAAATTTTATTAACCAGCAGCAGTTTCCCGTCTGAAATGCATCACGCGCTCGCTATCAGATTGGAGATGCATTTCGATATAAACTGCCTATAATTGAATGCATAGTACAGCAGCAAAAAAAATAACCCGACCGCAGGAGTGAGCAATGCAGTGCACTTTATGGGCAGCAATTTTATGAACTGTATAGATTTCAATTGTGATTGTCAGTGTGTTTTTTTACGAGGCAAATAAATACTTCCAACACTTGCGGGAACATGGTTTGAAGTTTTGCTATCATAATGATATTTGGTTTTTTACACAAATGGATCGGTAAATATTTGACCAAACTGAACAAGGCGGGTGAAAACAGGCAGCACCGTAATTGTACTATTACAAGCAAATTAAGCAAATCTTGATAGTGTTCAGTTAGTGCTCTACCTCTACGTGAAAACGATGAATATTCATTACTTAGCGAATGCCACTTGACCCGCAGCCAATGGACGTATAATTAAAATCGATTACAAGTGATAGAACGAATGAAGAAAAAAAATGGTTACACCTGTAGAATGCTTTAGGTGAAGATTTTTCCCCCGATGCGAGTCAAGTGGAAGCAACCGTCTGTTGGTGCTGGAACAATATTTACTTAAATCTTGCTCGAGTTTGACGCGTAAGTGCTCTCATCCGAGTGAATTTTACAAATGGGACTTTTTTTCTAGTAAGGGGACTTTTCATATGCTCTTTTTGCATAAAATCTCATCTCTAAACCGAACCGTGTCGAAGTCGAAATTAATTTACTCATCACCAAACGCTTCCAGGTGTGTTATCAATTGGAATGGTTTTCCATTCCTTTGCACAATGCCATCTGAGAAACCGTTAGCGATAGACAAACCGGTGTAAGGGAAAACAAACACACAAACCGGCCCAGCTCAGAATGGCCATCATTGTGCTTAAATACATACACACACAAGCAGCCATTTGTTCCCATTCACAACACTTGTTGCACTGGTCTAATAATAATGCCGCTGCTTATCGCATTCAAATGAGCCTAATTTAATTAACGTGTAATTTTCACAATATTACCTTACCTTGGAATTCGACAGCTCTTTACGGCCAGCTGTTTGCTCGGAAGCGAAGGAAAAAACACTGGGTCTACACCGTGGCAACTCTCCCCGTTACCGGGGAGCTAGAGCGGCGTTAATTGATGGCTTGGGATGCTTTCTGTTGGGGTGTGGGTCTTTTTTTACCCCGGTTCCTTCTGCTTTTCACATCAACCCGACGCACTAGCCTTGGGCGTACGGGCTTGGGATGCTGTTTAGATTGGCTTCTGGGTTGGAACTGTATCTTTCGCAAAAGCCAACCCCTTTTATTAGGCGAGAAGGCTTTTTTTGTGTGTGTGTGTGTTGCGTTTCACTGCCACTGCACTTGTCGCTGCACTCCCGAGGGTGTGCGCGCGTGTGTATGTAATTCTCCCAGTATGATTGCAACCTGGCGCACTTTAATTCACATTCACAGGGCAGGCGCTCGTGCGCACGATAAATTGCTTTATTTCACTTCCCTTTTCGGGTTGGTTTCAATTGCACCGTTCAAACACGCTCGATCACTCGGCACCTCAAGTGCATTCATTTTTGTTTTGGTTTGCTTTTCTGTTTCACTACTAAAGCACGATTATCGGGAAAAGAAAGAGAGAAAAGGTGAAAAAAGAAACGGTAATTTGTGCAGTTTCTGAAGGAAAATAAAATCCACCCCATCGATAACCACCAAAGCACAAGAGCTGGGTGTTGTTTATGTTGATGCGGAGCCGTCTCTTCCTGTTCTATTTAATTTCCCCCGTAGTCTCCCTTGGGTCGAGCAGTTTCTATTTTAATTCCAGCCGACGTTAAAGAGGGGCTACGGGTGATCAGTCCGGTGCCAATTAATTACGTCGGTAAAGCCCGGCAAAAGATCGGCATTGTACGGTGAACGAGCGAGACACATACTTCCGTCCGGCAGCTTTATGTCTTGTCCACCGTGCCAAAGTCACCCGCCGTAGGCCAATGCTTACGCATGATCACCCATTGCGGCTTGCTAGGGGAGAGAAAAGAAGCAAGTTGCAATAAGTAACATATGCATCACCGTGCTGTTGCATCACATCGTATGGGCAATAGTGAACGCAAATATTACACCAAACACACATACACACACACAGGTGAGTGATGACGTGCTTCGTCAAACTATGAACATGGTGACGAACACTTTCCGGTCGCTTTAGACGGAGGCTTTCACGTTCGACAGGGGTTATCCCTGTCAGCATGCATCAAATCTGCATGCCTAATGATGCATGGCGCTGTACGAGGGAACACGCGGGACAGAATTAATTTTATGTCGCACGCGCGCTCACAACGAAATCCACCACCTAGATGATGGAATTTCTCTTTCATTTCATTCATTTTCATTCCTTCTGATTATCTTCTTGAAAGCTTTGGTTTCTCCTTAATTTATCCTATCCTCCACCGCGAACGTATACCAACAGGCACAGAAAATCGAAGAAGAGAGCTACAAGAGCTTTTATTTAATCTCGAGCCGATCGGATGATCGGGGGTGATCTTCTCAGCTGATGTGCTTAATTAGCATGGCTGCGATGATGCAGTGACGCATAAATTGTGTTGCTCATAAAAATGCACTCTCCGGGTGGGATCAGCCGTAGACGTCTAGCATCTTCCAACAGCGCATCACATCAGCAGGATCAGCAGGTTTGATCGTTATGCGTGTTTTGCCCACCGTCGATGATGCACTTTAGGAAACACACCCTAACTTCATTAAGCACTCTCGCACTCACGCTATTCGCACCAAACACACACACACACGAAACACAGACACAGCACCACCAGACGACACGCTTAAGTATTCTGCTCACTTTTACCTTCGGGACCCGGGCACACAACGGCACCCCTTTGCTGGAATCTGGGTGACAATTACACTTTCGATCAATTTGCATTCAAACGCACTTCATTATCACGTCACAAAAGCGCACAAGTGCATCGAACGCACTCGCAATCTACACGGAACTCAACTTGGTAGTGTGTGGGACTAAAGACCTTTGACTTTGTATAAGTTTTGTTAAAGTTTTGTAAAAGAAAGGTGACTGGACTTTAGTAAAACTTTTAAAGACTTTTTACCCATCATGCTGGTGGCACAATTAACACTCCTGTGATGATGACAGTCTTTTTTTCCTAACCCTGTGAGGAATTGTGCGACGGGGATAGGGATAGGTAATGGGAAGAATTTTCCCTTAGGAGAAAGAAGAAAAACTAAACAAACGACGCAACCACCCAAGAAGGGTTTGGTGTTAATTCAATTTAAAAAGAGACCAACGTCTGGTGTGCCGTACCGTTCGCGTTACTAAAGACACCAAACAGAAAACTTTCTTCCATATTCTTCAGAATATACACGTACACTACGCACCATTAAACTATTCACTGACCACGATGCCCCGGCCACAACCACACAATGATTGACCTGGGAGCAGTAAATTTTTTAGATAAACAATTCCGTCTTATTTAAGCCTCACCACTATCACAGCGTTTGTTGCTGCAGCTGCTGGGTCTAAATGCTTTTAAATCGCGCCCCGTTTTCGACAACACCGAACCGTACCGATAACCGTTAACAATCCGAGCGACACCACCAGAAACGACCGTCCGGTGCAGTGTGCGTACGCACCAGATGACGGGGGAAAACTGAGCGCGAGCTCGATGGTTGATGCTTTTCCACAGTCAGGCAGGGTTTTGGATACGCCTGGTCGACCCGGTTGCCCACCAGCTACGCCACTTGTGCGTGCCAGTGTACGGCGTGCGGGCGAGGAGTTGTTGCAGGGAACAGCGCAAGCGTCTGTCGCACCACATGTTGCACGCGACGCTACATTCGTGCACCGTGGGCTACAGTGGGGACATACAGATTTGTGATAATGCGGTAAGCTTTTAATGGAATGTAAATGTATAACTTGTGTTATGTGTCTTTCCTCGCTACTGTGGCCTATCTATCTCCTAATTTTTAATATCTTCTTGATGGCGCATCTTAAGTTTCCTTGAATTCTTTTAGTCTCAAAGGGATTTATTTTATTTTTGCTATTTAATGCTGAAAACGTAATTGTGAACTAAATTTTAGCTCCATTGCGGTAAGAATAATAATTGAACACAAATATTAGGAAACGTTATTACACCAGTAAAGTCTAAAAGTAATAACATACGCTTCTGCTAGCTTTTTTTCAATTATCCATTATTTTAAGGTTACTATCTAGGGCTCAGCAAAATTAATTACCGTAGATTTGAGTACATTAAAGGTATTATATTTTTTACAGCTTTCCTTTTCTTTACATATCCTTCATTTTCTTGCGCTTCATTCATTTTCTCTATTCAAGGATGAGCTAAAAATATATTCTATCTCTTTGCCTGCTGATGGATAAAGACAGAGCAACAGTGTTTTTATAACCATACTTGTAGTCCACGACAATCGTTCCTGTTTAAATTGTCATGTTCTTCTTCTCCTACATATAGAATAGAAAGTTTTAATTTTTTTAATGCAATTGTTTTAGGAAAACTAGAATTGAAATATTTCTGTCCACATCATCTTGGGCAGAATCTTGAATTGGCTGAAGTATTACCAGTTAATCTCGAGAACTTTGTGAGGCTTGGTTCGAAATGAGATGAAAATTGAAAATAGTTTTACATATTTTATGGTTTTACCGGTTTTCCTGAACTGTTTCTATGTTGGATATAATACAACATTTCAGACAAGATTGGCTCTAATATACGCAATAATGGTCATGGACACCAGTCATAGATTTATTCATTTGGTATATCTGATACGATAACAGTACATGATAATCTCGTCAAGCTCGTTAACCAGGTTAGTCATATCTTATAAATGACGTGTAGCAACTTCTCCCTTGAAATCTACATTTATATGATTAAAAAGTTAGGATAAACCTTCACTGCGACAATTTAAAGTAGAGTTTTCTAATCATTTTTTTAATATTTCTTGAAGAACAGCCTGGCCCTATTGCTCACCGTATTTTTCTCGTAAGTTTTGTTCACCAATGAAGCTTGAAAATTAATGTACCAATTTGAAAGTATTTGATATTTTGAATTTTGCCCACCAAATCATCCGTCTCAGTCTCATTGTGTGCCGGCATCATGTCTCGCTGCTGTTGCACGACACGTTCGCACGCATGCCGCGAAACAGATGCTCTTATCAGAAGCAGGAAAAACGGTCACCCCGGTGTGAAGAAATCACTAGATCTTCACCATCTCCACCGATAAGACCATCCGTCGATGGTGTTGTTAATTAAATCTACCATCAACCAGACTTGTCGAAGGTAGATAAAACCAACCGAAAAAAAAACAACTGCCCTCAAAAACACTCAACCCACGAAGGCATGTGAATATGTTTCCGCGATAAAACCGTGAGCGAATATTCTCGCTTGCGAATTGGTGCCACTGTTCCGGGCGGTCCCCCATACCTTGGAGACTGAGAGCATCGATGATGATCTGATTGTCGCAAACGAGTGATGAAACATAGTGATACGCCTTTACCACAAGGGCATCTTTCATCTGGTGACCACAAAGGTGATGGAAATGTGTCACGAGGAAAGAAAGAGCGACACCACCAGAAACGACCGTCCGGTGCAGTGTGCGTACGCACCAGATGACGGGGGAAAACTGAGCGCGAGCTCGATGGTTGATGCTTTTCCACAGTCAGGCAGGGTTTTGGATACGCCTGGTCGACCCGGTTGCCCACCAGCTACGCCACTTGTGCGTGCCAGTGTACGGCGTGCGGGCGAGGAGTTGTTGCAGGGAACAGCGCAAGCGTCTGTCGCACCACATGTTGCACGCGACGCTACATTCGTGCACCGTGGGCTACAGTAGGGACATAAACATGTGTGATAATGCGGTAAGCTTTTAATGGAATGTAAATGTATAACTTGTGTTATGTGTCTTTCCTCGCTACTGTGGCCTATCTATCTCCTAATTTTTAATATCTTCTTGATGGCGCATCTTAAGTTTCCTTGAATTCTTTTAGTCTCAAAGGGATTTATTTTATTTTTGCTATTTAATGCTGAAAACGTAATTGTGAACTAAATTTTAGCTCCATTGCGGTAAGAATAATAATTGAACACAAATATTAGGAAACGTTATTACACCAGTAAAGTCTAAAAGTAATAACATACGCTTCTGCTAGCTTTTTTTCAATTATCCATTATTTTAAGGTTACTATCTAGGGCTCAGCAAAATTAATTACCGTAGATTTGAGTACATTAAAGGTATTATATTTTTTACAGCTTTCCTTTTCTTTACATATCCTTCATTTTCTTGCGCTTCATTCATTTTCTCTATTCAAGGATGAGCTAAAAATATATTCTATCTCTTTGCCTGCTGATGGATAAAGACAGAGCAACAGTGTTTTTATAACCATACTTGTAGTCCACGACAATCGTTCCTGTTTAAATTGTCATGTTCTTCTTCTCCTACATATAGAATAGAAAGTTTTAATTTTTTTAATGCAATTGTTTTAGGAAAACTAGAATTGAAATATTTCTGTCCACATCATCTTGGGCAGAATCTTGAATTGGCTGAAGTATTACCAGTTAATCTCGAGAACTTTGTGAGGCTTGGTTCGAAATGAGATGAAAATTGAAAATAGTTTTACATATTTTATGGTTTTACCGGTTTTCCTGAACTGTTTCTATGTTGGATATAATACAACATTTCAGACAAGATTGGCTCTAATATACGCAATAATGGTCATGGACACCAGTCATAGATTTATTCATTTGGTATATCTGATACGATAACAGTACATGATAATCTCGTCAAGCTCGTTAACCAGGTTAGTCATATCTTATAAATGACGTGTAGCAACTTCTCCCTTGAAATCTACATTTATATGATTAAAAAGTTAGGATAAACCTTCACTGCGACAATTTAAAGTAGAGTTTTCTAATCATTTTTTTAATATTTCTTGAAGAACAGCCTGGCCCTATTGCTCACCGTATTTTTCTCGTAAGTTTTGTTCACCAATGAAGCTTGAAAATTAATGTACCAATTTGAAAGTATTTGATATTTTGAATTTTGCCCACCAAATCATCCGTCTCAGTCTCATTGTGTGCCGGCATCATGTCTCGCTGCTGTTGCACGACACGTTCGCACGCATGCCGCGAAACAGATGCTCTTATCAGAAGCAGGAAAAACGGTCACCCCGGTGTGAAGAAATCACTAGATCTTCACCATCTCCACCGATAAGACCATCCGTCGATGGTGTTGTTAATTAAATCTACCATCAACCAGACTTGTCGAAGGTAGATAAAACCAACCGAAAAAAAAACAACTGCCCTCAAAAACACTCAACCCACGAAGGCATGTGAATATGTTTCCGCGATAAAACCGTGAGCGAATATTCTCGCTTGCGAATTGGTGCCACTGTTCCGGGCGGTCCCCCATACCTTGGAGACTGAGAGCATCGATGATGATCTGATTGTCGCAAACGAGTGATGAAACATAGTGATACGCCTTTACCACAAGGGCATCTTTCATCTGGTGACCACAAAGGTGATGGAAATGTGTCACGAGGAAAGAAAAAATTACAGCCAAGCCTGGTGAATCAACGCTGTAAGTAAATCACCAGACCAGGTGTAGAATTGTTTGCTTTGTGTTGAATATCGAATTCATAATCGTAAGAATTAAATGCTACCTTTGCGTGTACAATGCTGTCACATTACTCCCCACCGAGGAGCATAATTTCCGGGCCTAATTAATTAGCGAACCATCCTCGCACACTCGGCATCCAAGCACTTGCATTACAGCACAGTGGCAATCAACAGTCACTGCCTAATGACCACACATTCAACCTGTCCAATGGTCGACAATTTGCAACCATTTCGCAGTCATCGGTTGAGAGCAAATAGCTCTGATTAACGATCGTTTCCCGTCGATTCGAGCGGTAGTAAAACGAGTCCTGTTCTGTCCGGTGGAGAGCATAAACATTGCCCATCTCACTCGTGCGGTGCTGCGCTATGCAACGCAACATATACATCTTGCACTTGACCGATCGTACCGGTTGATAATTACACACGCCAAACGTGACTGGATGATTCTCCGATTTGAAAACAATCATATGTGTAGGTCCGGTTGGGAAAGACTCGACAGCGAGCTAACGAGACGCCGGAACCGACCGTTGGACCGTATGAAGCTTTGCGTAGTTCGGTTTATCTACGATTGGCGCCTCCTAAATGGCCTACCGGCATTCGCAAAACGAGTGTAACTTGTTCGGAAGGATAACACAATTTACATGAAGCAAATCGCTTCAATCAGTTTCTTAGGAACGCGGTTCTAAGCATCGGGCGCGTTCCACCCGGACGGTCAAGATCGGTATGATCTGATTGTCACTAACGAGCTGCATGAAAAGATTCGCGTAATGGCACCCGAAACACAACTTGGGTGGGCCACCGATGAAACACGCAAACAATGGCTCCGCTGAAGTGCATCCCGTTGCACTGACCGTCTGGAGCACAGTCGATCCCACGTCCGATCTGGTCTTGGTGATAAACTCAATCCGGTTCGGTCAAAAGGGTAAGTCGGTTGGTAAGGTTTAAGGCCCTTGGGTACCCGTACAATACCGGTAGAGTAATTATTTCCCCCTATATGGTGAGAAGTGAAAACCGTCACAGTGTGTCCTCTCTCGTGAGGGTAATTCAGTGCCACCTGCGGAATGTCACCCAACGAACCGATACACCGATGGTGCACTTAATGGCCAAATAAATCACACCCCAAGCCGAAGCCGGAGGCCCTCGAGCACGCTTTGTCAATTTATCTTCCATTATCAGCGTGCACAGAAGGCCAGAATCGGTGTGAGGAAGCTTTAGCAAGGAACGCCAACGAAAGGAAGAAAACTCAGGAACGCAACCTGTTCAGTGCAATAGCTTATGTGACAGTGTATGAGGCTCCATACACACATAATCCAACAAAAAAAATACACACCGAACATGCATAAATTCACACGTTTGTAAAACCAGGTAACAAATAGCGGGCCACTTGCGAGACACTTCAAGCGACAACAATCGATCCGCCACCGGACTGTTGAGGTCCTTTTAAAGACATCCCCTCCGGCCAATGGTGATTCGCGGTTCGGTTTGCGGTGAATGATAAATTCACGTCGTGAAACATAATAATAATCGTCGATTAATATTCATTTATGTTTTTTAATTTATTTACGATAATGGTGGCGTCGACTTGAAACGGGCGTCCCGAGTAAGTGTGCACCTTTGCTCTCGCTTTCTCTGTCTTTCCTCCCAGATACAGAGAGAAGTAAGGGATATTTATACTTTAAAACTCTTCAAAAAACTTCTCCACTGCGGACGGGATGAAGTAATATATCTCGAAAGGTTTTTTTCCACTGGACTAAGGTAAAAATTATATGCGTACGAGCTACTGAACCGCAGTAAAAAGGAAAGCAAGTTGGGTTGGGGAATCACAAGAAAGTGGCGGGGATAAAATGGGACAAGATTTATTGTGTTGCACTTTACACTGCCCGTAAACACTCGTGCCTAAAGCCCGCTCCAGACGAAGCGCAAACTAGATTGCAAACTAAAACGCGAAGGCTGGCAGTAATGTCATACCATACGAATTTGACAGCATTTTGTTCGCAAAATCGTAGTTGCGCTTGGATTTGCGCTTCGTGTGGAACGGCTTTAAACGAGGTAGGAAGCGACCAGGAGAGTGAGATGGAAGTAGTTGCGCCAGCGGTAAGAAAAAAATATGAGGGTCACAAAATGCGTTTTTGTTTGTGTTTTATTTCTTAATTTTCACCAAGAACCGGCCCCTAAACGGTTACCGGCGATGTGTGTTGCTATCGCCGAGGTTAGTCCTTCCTTCGAGTCTCCGCCATTCGTCAAACACAAATACGGGACTCGGAAGGAGCATGGTTGAAGGACAGCAAAGACCTGAGGCTATGGGTATGGCTGACGGGTTCACGCTGTGGAACCTTGTGGGCTTTCCTGGAGCAA
Organism: Anopheles maculatus; assembly: GCA_002091835.1. Classification (NCBI taxonomy): domain Eukaryota; kingdom Metazoa; phylum Arthropoda; class Insecta; order Diptera; family Culicidae; genus Anopheles; species Anopheles maculatus. Next base: position 33,250 of record KZ061761.1, read on the forward strand.
CCCCAAACGATAAGATCCGAACGTTGAAGCGGTGTTTTGGTTGACGCTTTTTGGTTTGTTGTTTTCGGGCTGTCGCCTTTTCACGTCGATACTGGTTAATTGAGTGTAATCACCGTCAAGACGGTGTGACGGTGTTGGGAAACTTTGACGAAAAAGGAAAATACAATCTCAGCCAGCTTGAGTGTTGATCAGAAGGGAAGCAAGAGAAGAGGATGGATGATGGCGACATTGTAGAGACGTATCAGAATTGATTTTTAACCAAGAAATCGATTATTTCTTTGTACGAAAAGTATGTTCTATAAAGGGAGCTGAACAAGAAATTGAAAATGTGTGAAAAACAATAATAACGATAGAAGAAACAATAATTTCATAGATTATGAAACCTTCTGACTATCATTAATCGAAGATCACCTGTTGAACATGTATATTTGCTGGCGCATATGTGTATAGCCAATTAGAACAGAAAAACAATGAACAATTATAAAGTACTGCTAACTGCTAACGCAGGATTAACAATCCAGACACACGTAATTACGTTTAGCTACGTCAAAGATACTAATCATGGTAGGCCGAGCCCTCTCGAGGTTGTAGTGCCAAAGAAAAAGAAGGACTACGTATAGATAAGTTATAAAATATAAAATCTTAACCGTTTGAGACTGATGAGCCTATCATAAAGATTGTAAAAGCTCCAAAATCCTGAATGATCCAAAATATACTCACGAGTCCATAGAAAGTCATATTGCTTTACACTGATAATATTAAATATTAAGCCCACATATTGGATGGTGTTTGAGACTCAATCACGTATTACGGAGCATTCGCTTAGGAATCTTGTGTGAACAACGGATACGAGTGCCATCACCGTAGTCAAGAACATCTAGTTCCAATTATTTCCATTCTAATCCACCTAGATGCTGACAACAAACTTAAGGACGCGAATTACGTCTAGCTTTGAACCAAAAACGGCATTTTTTTAAATCACTGACCAGAACTAGGCCCTGTGGGATTATAAGGTGCTTAAGGTTCTGAGTGCTTAAGGGTGCGTCCCGGTGGTAGATGCGACAGCGGCGCCGGTCTTCACACGGCAGGACCGGGGTTCAAGTCTCATCTGGGCCGTTCCCCCATAGTGAGGACTGACTATCCAACTATGCGGTAACAATAAGTCTAGTAAGCCAGAAATGGCAGGCATGACCTAAGAGGTCGTTAGGCCAAGAAAGAAGAAGAAGAAGGTTCTGAAGTTTTCTTAAACCTCACTTCATGTGCATATTAGAAGGAAAGAATAGTCAAAATAGCATACGAAACAGAGACCGAACCGAAAGAAGATCAATCTCGAAGCCATCTTTGAGATTTCATAGCACTAGGAGTGATATAATCAGTAGCAAATATATCAATAATCATTCATCGGACAAGTATTCTATTTATGCATCTATGCATCGAAGCTTGTCTTATTTATGAAGGATTATATGTCGCTGCATCGTTGAAAATGTTATCAGGGATGTTACTGCAATACCCATTTGAAGAAGACTTTGAAATACTGTCAATAATAACCGAAGGAATCATCTTTGTTGAAGCTGGGACTGTACAGAACCTTTATAGTCCCATTACTCACATAAGCCTCTGAGATATGGACTTTGATCAAAACTGACGAAACCCTCTTAGCCGCGTTCGAGAGTAAGATGCGCTGAAAGATTTTTGGCCCCGTATGTGTTGAAGGACAATGGAGGAGCCGATACAATGACGAGTTCTATGAGGTGTACGGTGATCTCACCATCTTGCAGCGAATTAGGCTCGACAGGTTCCTGGTCATGGGGCTGGGCTGGTCATGGCATGAGAATGGCACCGGACAACTCAGCCCGTAAAGTCCTTTTCGTCCGTCCACATGGACAGAGGAGGCGTGCTAGGCCCATACTGAGTTGGAGTGATGGCGTCGATGCGTCCGCCAGAACGGCCGGGATACTTGATTGGCAGACGACGGCGCTAGACCGTGAGCGGTATCGAGGATTGTTGCAGCAGGCCAAGACCGCGAAGCGGTTGTAGCGCCTGATAAGTCAGTAAGTAAGTAACATCTTTGAATGAAATATTTAAATAGTTAGTCCGAGGCGTCATACTAATGGAAGTAAAGTCAATAGTACAGAGAAGCTGATTTCCTTCGTCCAGTAATTTCAATGCTCTTTTTTTCGTACGATCGTACGCTAACAAAACAACGATTTTAACATGAATAACCCGCAGATGGCTTAAACCTCAATCATCCATCCTTGGTAATTGCAGCTTCTATTATGTAATTCAAACCGTGATGCAATTGAAGGCGTTTCAAAAGTTTAACTTAAATCAAAACCCTAAATAAAATGGAACAACTTTTTAAATCGACCAATTGCTACGTACCAGCTTCAAGTTTTATTTACGACACGCTTCCTGCTCCTTCGTAACAAACATACCACGACTTAAGCGGCTTCAAAATGTCTTCTACCGAAGTAATCATTCGCGGAACATAAAAGCTCCTTAGCGCATTATCTCTCCCTTCCCATCCTCACCACATTCGATTTCGATTATGGTGCAACTTTAAACAGTTCCTGTTGCTGTTGTTTTCGTTGTTGATTACTTATCTACCAAACCGTACCACTTCACCCGGAAACCGACTGACAACGATCAAATAAACAACCAAACAAAAGCTTCAAAGTACTGTGCGTCTCCATCGAGACGTGTCCAAGTCGGGTGCTGCTTAGCTGGTACATAAATGCGAGCAAACTTCTAACTACTCTGTCACGGTACGGTTAACATTTTATGTCCCGATCGGGTGAGTGCCATTCGGGCGATAAAGTTGAAGTCCGTTAGTTATGGTGCCGGTTTTGGGCGCCGGCTTTCCGCAGCACGCCGATGTCGACTATTCGCCGGGTCAGAATTGAACACGGTGTCTAACGGTTTATGCTCATTGTAACGTTAATCTTCAGTTTCAAGGGCGCGTCGGAAAATGCGTTAAAAGGTGGTTTGTTACTCGTATAATCACATGAAACAAGGAATAATTTCACCCTTGGGACTCGATGCGTTCGACCGAAAAATATCGTTTGGAAAAGCCTGGAATTTCCATTCTGGAATATCGATAAGTGAACATTTAAAATAATTTCAATTACTTTACCTTCCTGTCCATTTGTCGCACCGATTGTTCGTAAAGTAATTCAAAAGTTCACTACCGCTGGAACGTACATCGACCTCATCGTCTTACGGATACCCTTGAGTGATTGTTAGCGAAGCGTTCAACCGAAAATCAGTCTGTCAAATCGTGATCTCTTCATCATCGCTGCTTTCGACTGTTTGACTGCGCGGTTCGTGTGCCAAACGCGTGCCAAAACTCAAAAGAAGCAGACGACCTGCTGTCACCAGTGGGACGATAATTAGTGAAACTATCAACCGGCGCTTCCAGTGACGCTTGCTGTGACGCTTTCGAAGCATGATTTTCAAACATTCAATCCACCACGGTGTTGCTCTTGACACACCGGGAAGTTGTGGCGGTGTACGTGCTAGCGCTGATTTGGGACTGTGAGATTCAGAGCTTTGATTGCGACCTTGCTATAGAATGTAAGATCTACAAGCATCATAATTGTGGCATACTTTATGCCTGATTGTCCCTCTTATGAGAAACATTGTACGACAGGAATGTTAAGACGGATTCCATGAATTGTGCTTTTGTGTGTTTGGTTACCAGGAATGTTGAGATGATTGTATTAATGTGGAAAGTATTCTATTGGTATTTAGTTTGTCGAAACTACGTCTAAAGAAAATAGACTTTACATTTTTACTCTAAATAATTACTATTTTTTCTCTCGTAATATTAGAATAAGTAATAGTAGCAGTAACAGTTACGGTATATATTGAAGTATTTGATTTTTACATTACATGTTTTCTGTAGGTTCTGGGAGCCTCGTATTTGCTACATGTGCATCTTAACTAAAAATAATTAAACAAATTTGGACGATGCTATTTTATAATATTTACATTAAAAGCTGAAGTTGCAACTTTGGTAAAAAATCTTTTAAGAACTCTGGTACTGCAATTTATAATAATAATAATAATTAGAAGAACTAAACTATAACATAAACCAATCATATGTCACTAATTATTATTACTTTTATTCTTATTATATCCATAATACATGTAATAGCAATTATATTTTATAACCTTACCCTACATTTATTAAAGAAAGAGAAAAGAATTTAATATGCAGTGAAAATGCATAAATCGATCAATCGGGTAGTTCAAAAATTTATTTCACATTTGGGTAGTACTTTGTCAAAGAAGGTTAAAAAAAACTTCTTAAAATATTTATTTAGATTTTAATTTTATAGTTTTATTTGTTTCTTCTAAGTCACTTATGTAACGCTTACCAAAACTTGTTTAATCTATTCTTAATAAATGCATTTTTGTTATACAGTAAAATCGAGTTAATAAATGTTTATACAGTCTCGTTTCTGCTTTTCTATTTCAATCGTATGTGCCAGCGACGGGAGAAGCAGAAATCTCTCCCAAAATAGCATATAAATTACTTGAAATTTATTCGTTAAATTTAAGAAAAGTATTGAGATATACGGCCTGGCCGTAATTATGGAAATAAAAAAATGGTTTTATATGACATTTAATTAGAAAAGACAAAACCCACTAACGTTGAATCTGAGTAAGTGCTTACGGAAAAAATCCAAGATATCATTTAAAAGATTGAGTAAGAAGAGAGAAACTGGATTAATCCTCCGATAACTAAATCATATTTGCTTCACTCCAAGAAATTTTAATAAACTTACTATCGTTCTTCTAATCGTATATCATTACGAGTGAGTTTTGAAATGTTTTTGAATAGTTAAATTCTTTAATTAATTTTAAAAAATTTTTCTTTAGAATCACAAAATTTAAAAATTTCACATGATAAAAAGTTTACATACAAAGGGCAAAGAGTTTAGAAATCATGTCAATTGTAAAAGTAAAACCTATTGCGAAAAACGATAATGACAGTAGACAATCAGTACTACAGAAACAGAAAAATCAGGTCTAGCAGGTGGTAAGCTAACTGATAAGAGTAAGACAGATTGTGAAATTCCACCATTTAATAAAATGGAATAAAATAAGAAAAGGAAAGTGCAAATAAATATTTGTTACATTACCTACTTATTGTATTTTTAGGTTTTTATGTACTTGATCCGACGGTAGTAGTTGAAATGAATCATTCTTGTTACAAAATCTGCAAAAACTAAACAAAAACTGAAAATTGAAAATAAATGCGATAAACTGATAAGAAACTTAAATCATAGAGTAAAAAACTTTATCAGAAAAAAATCAATCAGACTGAGCTAAGTAAAACCATAGCAAACAAACGAACGTTAAGCTAAAATGAAGTTGGCTTTTGATATGCAATTTTACCACTATCATCACATTCCCCTATTTTCGAAACAAACACAAACAATGTCAACAGCAAGCGTCTGTCGCAAAGGTTTCATCACATTGAACGATCTCCTGTCTCGAGTGTCTCGCCAGTACGGGACAGTGTCGTGACTGGGATGAGATGAGAAATTTGCATAAATAACTCAAACACTATAATATTTACAGTCTGTGGCATCGGTGTCAGCTGTGGTGCATCGTGCTAGCAAATGATCAACCTTCCGTCACAGTCAGAACTAGTGTCTGACCATTATTGAAAAAGTTTTAACACCACAAAAAAACAGTGTTTTTTCATTATTTATTTCCTGTTGCAATTATTACAAAAGACGATGACAGCCATGAAAAAAGCCCCCAAAAACAAATCATCACAAAACTCAATTAAAAGACGACAAATTTCATTGAACTTTCAACCTTTACCGCCAAAAGCAACACACCGAAGGCATCCTCTACCACCATCAATGACAGTCATCCTTCATCAGAAGTCTTAATTTTATTCGATATCTTATTCATCCACCGGCTCCAAGCGCTCTCTCTCGTAGTCCGAGAACAACCAAAATCCAGACACAAAAAAACAACAACAACCATAAGAAAAGGGACAAACTAAAGAGAAACATCGTGCGAACCGCTGTAACTACCGGGGCAGTCGTACGGGAGTAATTATTTTCCATAACAACTTCCAAATTTATCCAACGAGCAGTAAAGCTGGACAGCCAAAAGGAGGTAGGAAAGACCGAAAGAAAGAAAGCAAGCAAGCAAAAAAGGTGCAAACCAGCGGCTGATTGAGAAATCTCACGAGATTGACAAAGACATCGGCAGAGCAGAAAACGAAACCAAAAGAAACCGTGGCCCGTAAGCGTGTGGATTTCCTTTTTTGTTTCTTCCAACCGATCCCGACAGTAACCCGGCACGTAGACAAAGCCACGGATTCCTGTTCGGTCCGTCCGTCCTGTCATTCGCGCACCATCGCACCAGTCGACCGTTCGTCGTGACGATGTAATCGATTAAATTTTATTACAAAAAGCGCGCAAACTATACGCGCAGCACCATCGGTGCGTTGGTGATAATCGGCATCTACCATCGTTGGAGCCTCAGCTGGCGTGGAGTAACACGTGTCTTCAAGACGGCCAAGGGACTCATTCGTTCTGCGTGCGGCAGATAACGAGATGCTACGGTCGAGTTGGAAGGAACCCCGATCCCAAGCACCGAGCTGGTGTGGCTCGGACTTTGTTCGATCGTAAACAATTTCTCGATAATTAAACTTTAATGGTTTATTTGATTTTCGCACGAAAATCGAACCGTGGCCCAGTGCGTCTCGTGCAACAAAACAGACACGGAGACTGTATCGGAAAAGTGTCGTAAAAATTGAGCTCACACGCTGCATCACTCGGCGACGACGAAATGGGAGTACTGTTCACCTTGGAACTGTGGACTCTTTGGCTTTAAAGTTCCGACCCTGAGAACAAAAGTCAGAAAAAAACAGAAGGTAACATCTTCACTTAAACACAGCAACAAATAAAGGTCAGCTTTGCATAAACCTTCCGAATGATATACGTCGGTGTTGCTGCTGGTGGGTTGCTGGCATTAAGGGTGGTTCCGGGTTTTTTATTGCTACACCCGAGTAAACCTCCCGTTTCTGTTTTGTTTGGGCTAGGAAGAAGGTTGATTATTTTCATCCACGCTTCATGTAAGCGACCGAAACAGAAAAAAACCCTGAAACCTGTGAAGGTAATAAAATCGATATGCTCAGTTTAAGGTAACGCAATTTGGTTGTTTTGTTTTTTGGAGAAAGATATTTTTACCGCCACGCTAATGCGCCACTTGAGTGTTAATCCACGCACAGGCCTAAGCACACTCGTGCCCTGATAAAATCATTTTTGCATAAAGAGTACTAACGCTTCAAGAAAAAATAAGACTCCTCCGTGTACTCACAATCGTTTCATCCTTCAGGGTTTTTGGCGTTACAGCAGGTTCCCATCAGGAAGTGATTGATTTATATTGAACCGTTTGAGACTAACCACCAGCCCACCAGCAACTTCTTCAAACACACGAACAAAGAACGATCAAGAAAGATCAATCCCCATTTCAAGGGTAGCCACAGCCGTCGATTGAGCGAAAAGGCCGGGAATGAAGCTGTAACTTTGAAGATGTAAGGTGTCTGGGTGAGGAAGCAAAAGTGTTGTTTGTTCGCAGTAGCGCACAAGAGTAGCGAGGAAGAACTCGCGAGAGAGATAGAGAGGTGTTTGGTGCTACAATGTCGCCATGCATGACGCATATTACAACATTCCCTCTGTTGACTGTGTTGATCGATGCGATGCAGCTCAACAAACCATCAATAATCGCATACGCCTTGATGTGTATGGGGGTTGGATTTATACGAAAACCCGCGCACAGAAGGTTTTTCTTTTAACCCCGAAAATTGTAAAGTTTTTGTGGTTTTTCGTTTTATGTACCGCACCGAACGGAACCGAAGCATCGTAACGAGAACAGCTTTGTTTGATCGATGATTAATGTTGTTTTACTGTGTGCTTGTACAAATTGAAATCCGTACACAAACGAATAATGTTATTGACGGAAGAAATTTATGTAGATAAATTAATCTTTAAGATTCACTTTGGAAAAGAATTTCAATAAACAAAGTAAAAACTGTAATTGTAATTTTATTATACAATTTCACCTAACTTACATGAGTAAAAAAAGGTACTGAAAGGCGTGCTGCATTATTCATGAAAAGGTGTCAAAAACAAGGTGGATAGTGTGTACATTGTATGGTTAAATATTTCACCAAGTGCTGTCGTAAGCAAGAATCAAGTAGAAAATGATAATAATATTATTTATGACAACAGTTTGGACAGCAATAGTGATCAGTTTATTGATAGTAATGTCAACGGTCTACTTCTACGCTGAAAGCTTTAAGAGTTTATAGAAATCTCATAATTAATGACATCTTTTGCATACAAAATCCTCATTGAACCACTCAACGGTCTTGGTTTAAATATAATTGTTTAAAATCTGCAAATATGATTTATGGTTATTTAAAAAATGGTTTAGGAAAATATGTACACAATCAGGAAGACTAAGTTTTAGAATTTCTTGCTGATTTAGTAGTAGTGGAACCATGACATAACTTATGCTAAATCCCGTTCAGGTACAGAGTTCCTTGGTACGCGAACTATCGAGCCACGGGTACATTAAAACGTCAAGGAAGCCAGAATAAGCAGACCAATATTTCCTGAGAGTTTATTAGCAGAAAGTAGATGAAGACTTAGGTTTATAATTATAGAAGAACTAAAAGAAGACTTAGCTTTCAATAAGTAACGGACAAACTAACATTATAAAGCTTTGCCTGGATGCTTCATTATATTTTCAGGTTGTGCTACCAGCTAAGCGTATAAATAATTGAAACCCAAACATTGAGCTCATAAACTTTTCTTGGCTTGTTCTATCTACAACACAAAGCATTTTACTTAAACTTATTCGCATTGTAGCATATTTTTATATTACTGTTTAATTTTTATGGAAGTTATGTATTGTTAAATGATTACCATTTGACTAAAATTTATTTCTGTGATGCTGTGACTTTAAGATTTTGTTATCAATCACCTGTTATCGCCTGGTCTTATGGATCGATTGGTGGAATTGAAGGATAGCCTTTTATTTCACACTTTACCATTATTTTATTATTCCTGTCAAGATTTGGCTTTATGTTCTACAATTATTGACTACAATTTTTCGTTAATTTCCGATCTTAATTCTATGACTCATCCGTCACAGGACGCTCTATAGCAGAAGGACTTAAAACATTGAAATCTTCAATGAGCCGATTTATCCTCGATCTACAAGACCATCTGATCCAGACAACTCACTGTGCTTCTTTACATTCTTGCGGTAAAGTTCACCTGGTCGAGCATAAGTCTTCAATCTCCATCATATGTCCACCGTTGTTTTCTTTCGGTGAGGTAATTGAGATGAAATGGTTTACAATTTTGCCAGATATTATGAAATAATGAAGTTAATTAAGGTAATTTGACACGGTCGAGTCTTCAAATTATACCACCGTAAGAAAGAAGCTTACATTTTTGTGATATACTAGGTTTTTTTTTCTTTTTTTGCTGTTATTAAGCACTTAAACCGCTTTTTACGCTTGTCATGCAGTATAATTTTTACGTCATTTGATAAGATAACTTATTTTTATTATATTTAATTATTTTTTTCGTTCGTTTTAAACCGAATTTCGGTATTGTTATAAACTAAAATTGTATAAATTGGATCAAATTATACAAATAGAATTTTCATAATATACTAACTTCATCATGGTTCCTACAGCATTCCTACACCATATTGAACGCAAGAGACTAAAGCAGTAAAAGCCATCTTTAATAAAGCATAAACCAATGGCATCCATCTCATCACCAGGTGGTCGAACCAATAACCATCCTCATCACAGCCGGGTGGAAACCACAAACCGCCAACCAAACGATCCGGGTAATCTTAATTGTGCGTAATAAGAAAATTACCCACCCCGCTAGCTGACATTTAAAAGCTTGACGACTGTAATTTTTGGAGCTAATGTTTATGACCATTTGGCACGCGTCGACCATTCGCACATCATCTCCCGAGTCCGGCCGAAACTAATGAAAGCGAAACGAGAAATCATGCGCAGGGAACTGAAGGGATGTATAAGAGTTTTGATCAACTTTAGGCGATGTGTCCTATTTTTGGGATGCATACAGTAAGTTTTGCAGTCTTATGTTGCAGTTAAGAGAAGAGAATTTAGAGTTCTGGGAAATTATTAACCAAGAAAAACACCCTTTCTGTTATCACAAAATTGCTTTGATGGATGGCGTACGAAACATGTTTAAATATGGTCCCCCGCGTTTTATTACTAAACCTGTTCCTGCTGTAACGAGGCCGTAGTAAAACGCTTCCTAATGATCACCGGCCAGTCATCACTCCAGCCATTCGTTCATTCATTCGGCCGGTGTTCATCGTTTACGTTTATGACTAATAACGACCTGCAGCCTGGAGCTGGAGGCAAAGCAAAGAAAAGAACAAAACTGCGTGTACGAAAACACACGACCATGAAGTCCGAATGTAATGAGGCTAAAATATGTCTGAGATGGATCGAGCAATGTGCAATAAAAGGAAGCACAAGAAGTACATCATAAATATAAGCCCACAGTGCGCCATTTATGTTATGCTTTTTCATATCTTATTTTTATTGAAAACCGAATCCATCCTGGTGGCGGCAGGATGGCGTATTATCTGCGAGGACGATGCGAGGACGTGTAGCATAAACACATCGCCCCATAACCTGCAACTTTTGCGGGTCGTGGAAGGCCAGGTCGAAGGTTCTGATAATGTCTGGTGTGCCCGGATGCCCGTACTGGCCTAGCCCTACACCGTTCCACGAAGCAGGAATCTTCCTGCTGTACTGTGGTTGTGGCGTGATTTCTTTTTATTTATTTATCTCAGTCTCCCTCCGTTCAATTTCAATGGTTTCTTCCGATGCATTATCATTAACATTAACAGTGGGACCATAATTACACACCCGGTCATGCGTTGGGTGGGATGGGGAGAGTAGTTGGCGCCCTGCTCCTGTCCTTCTTCTGTCCAAACGACTGTGCCATTGTCGGTGCGTGTCAGTAAGAAAAAAAATCTCCAAACTGCGGGCAATCACGTTGACTTAAAGTTCATTTATTTGTCCAACTTTCATGTTTCTTATCGCTACACTTGACGCTCTTTTTCTACAATATTTTCTTCCCAAATAAAACATCACCATTAACGTCCCGCCGTCTTACTGCTTCGTTCCACACTCTCTACGTTGGTGATCTTCCCGAGCTGTTGGCATTCCGTTTCGTCACCTTTGCAATTACCGCACGTCCGCACTCACGCTTCACACTTCCAAAAGCTGGATACAGTTTCCGGGGGTGATTTCACACCGGAGTAAGTTCCCGCACGGTAACAACGTCGGAAATGCGATAAATGCACCTAACAATGCCAACATGACAGGAGGGCCTCCCTTAAAGCGCAACATCAAACCATCGCCAATGACAATCATAATATTTGCGAAAAATTATTTCACACCACCATTAGCGGCTAGGGCAAAGTGTGGAGTGGTAGGGTGGGAGAGGGAAGGTGGTGGTTCTGCTCTCTTCCTCTGTTGACACAACCGGTTCGAGTGCGTCTGTGACCGTAAGGAGTATAGGCCCCAAGAGATAGAGCGCAGGCTTCATTCCATCCTAAGTGCTAAGTATAATATCGTCGACGCTCTCCAGATGCCAGAAAGCGCGATCTTCGCGATCCTCGATCGACGAATTATGATAGTGTTTCTTTTTCTACACTTACATAGAAAAACAACATTAGCGAGAAGCTAATTGCATCGCATGACTACATGCGTGACGTTTGATCATCCCTCACGCAGAATGATTTTTGTGGTTCAACTGTCCTTCACATAGGAATTAGTGTGCTATTTACAGGCTATCGATGTCACCCCTTTGGCTATAACCGTAGCTTCGTGGTGTGGGTCGACTGGACCGATTTCTTAAACACGTCAGTCAGCTCCGAAATTTCCTCCTGCGTCATAGCACTACGTTTCCGTCTCATATACAGTTCGTTGTAGTTAAGCTCCAGATCGCTGCCATCTTCCTCATCGGAACTCTCCCCCGAGCAGCTGCTACCAATCGATTCCGACCCATCATCACTTTCACTGATCAGCCGCATCTGACCGCAGGTGTCCTCTGCCTGGCGGATAAGTGTATCTCTCGGACTACCGTACAGCTCGGAATCGGCTTCCGACTCGCTACTATTGCACCGTGACTTTGCGTACGGATCGACACGATGCGTCAGGACGAAGTGGCAGTACAGATCATCCTCATGGCGGAACGTCTCGTTGCAGTATCCACAACCGAACTTGATCGTGTGATAATGTTTCAGCCGGTTGTGCGTCATCAGGATCTCGAACGTGGAGTAGCGCTGACCGCACAGATCGCACACAAACTGAAACGCACGACAAACACACCCAAAAACTGATCAAAATCTTTGTGCCACTTTGAACACACACGGCGCGAACGGAAAGATTTTGCGTCCAGGTGAAAGACCGAATACTTACTTGCGTCTCAGACATCTTGTAAAGTTAGTAGAACGATGTTTTATTTTGGTTTTTGAAATCTTAAGTATTTAAACACTTTCGCAAGATAGAACGCACGTACTGGTCTGGCAGAAGTCTTGACTTGAACTAAATTCACCAATATATTAATGTTCGGCTTTATCGTGTCGGGTTTTTGGAAGCAACGGCGATGATAAGCTGGGGAACAATTAGCATCCACTTGCTAATATACTATCATTAATAGTGAATGTCAGTCAGGTGGGAGTGTATATTTTTAGCGCTTCTGTCGCGCAGGGGCTTTCTGACGTAGGCGATGAAATGATTCAATCGGCAAAACACAACACAGGTTAGGTCCATTGTTGTTAAACGATCAAAAGGGTCAATATTATTGGCGGGCTGGACCTGTTTTGTGAAAACTAGCGGCGGTGCCTGTATTCCGCTCGTTGTTACTAATGAAGGACAAATCGATTGTGCCGGCTCGTCATATGACTTGTTGGTTGAGAGTGGGGCAGAAACTGGAACATCACAGTTTCTATGTTTGCTCTCATATTTATTAAATACTTGTAACTGAGTGTGGCATGGTACGAGTTTAGAATGTTTGCATCGTAATCGCGAGAATGTGAACAAATATTATGATTTTTATACAAATTTGTTTTAAACTTGTTTTCTTTTCAGCTTCACACTTTTGATCACGTTTTTCATTCGGTATGCTGTCTAAACGATATGCGTTTAATTTATTTATTTTTTACAAACACGTTTTCAGTTAACGGTACTCAACAATTTTCAAATCGTCGTTTATACCAGTTCCAGCCTCTGACACATAGATGGCGCTATACACAAACCAATTATTATTTGACAGTTCACAGCCGTGACATAACACATGTTGTTTTGATTGTATCGAAAAGGTGTTTTGCAAAGGAAGAACGACGATCTGCATTTCCAAATTTATTTCTTAACATTACCACTCGATTAGTTCCTAAAAAGATGAATAATTTGTGGAAATCTATGTACCGGTTACGGTTGCATCCACGCAACCCCACATTAGCGTACGGCAAAGCGTTAAGCGCGTCACAGAGCACCTCTACTCACCAGCACAAACCGGCATCTTCATCGTCAGCAGAAGCCGGTGTTACGAAGGAAAAGATAGTAATACCAACCAGAATCGAGCGTGGACCGACCGATATTCTGATGGCACTTTCCGCTACGGTTGGATTTGATCCGACTGCACCGCACTACAAATATCATGACGATCCGTACTTGATACCGACCTCGAACGCGAACAAGAAAACGTTCGCCTTGGCGCAGGAAGCCGGCCGAAAGGCGGCCCACTGGATACGGCAGGAGAATGCACATCTGTTCCAGCACAAGGAAGCTGATCCACCGGTACAAGCGTACGTACCGACGATGGTGTACAATGAGGAGAGCAAGGTGGAAACGACCGATCTGCAGAAGCTTATAGACAGTGTCGAGGTGAAGGATGCGATACTCGTCTACAATCTGCTGAAAAAGAGTGGAATCGAGGTAGGAGACGAACTGAAGCAGCAGCTGCTGGAACTGGTTTGCTTTTACAACCACGAAGATACACTACCGGAACAGTTCATCGAAGAGCGTTGGTTCCGCCAGGGTACGGTTGGTCGCGAAAGACAACGCAAAACGTGGAAAGACTTTGAGCTAGCGGAGGAACTGTTTCATGGGCTGGAAACGAAACGGCCGGAACACTACTGCGCCATGATTCGTGGCATGGCTCGATTCTTTCAAGTGGAAAAGGCGTGGGCCTTGTACCAGGAAACGATCGAGAAGAGTATCGAGCTGGACACGAACACGTTCAACAGCCTATTGCACATCGCATCGTTCCTGAAGGAAAGCTACGACAAGCGGTGGGATTTGGTGTGCGAGGTTATGACCACCATGAAACAGCAGCAGCTGCGTCCGAACCTTGGCACGCTGAATGGCATCCTACAGACGGTGACGACCATCGGTGGGTATAATCACCCCCGTACGTATGCCCTGAAAACGCTCGCTGAGTTCAAAAAGCTCGGCATCGAACCATCGCTTGCCACCTGGTACTATATGCTGGTAATCTTCTGTCGCGAGCGAGGCCCCGTTAGTCACGTGCTGCACGACATCATGAACGAAATCGAGGGTGTAGAGTTTACCATCCAGGATCCCAAGGATACGTTCTTCTTCGTGACGGCGATGGATGTTTGTCGCAATCATCTGCACGACAAAGAGCTTGCCAAGCGGGTGAACCAATTGCTCCACTATGGCGAAAACTATAACCTGATCGGGGATTCGTATAAGGAGTCAATCTACTACCGGCACTATTTCACACTGCTCGCCACAACAGAGCCATTGGAAAGTTTCCTGGAAACGTACCATCTGCTCGTTCCGAACGTTTATACTCCTGAACCATCGGTTATGGAGGACATTTTACGTTCGGTTGAGATGAACATGGCCATCGAACACATACCGCTCCTGTGGTCGCACATGGTACAGTTCGATCACACGAACCGGGAAAATCTAGTCAATCTGTTGCTGCACATTATGGTCACGAACGAACCATCGAAAGACGACCCAAAACATGCAGATCTGGTCCAACGGTTTGCCAACATTGCGTGGGACATGTGGAACCGAATGGAGGAACGTGCCGCTGCACCTCGTGCCACTACGTCCACCGGTATGCCAGGACCGATGCTGGGTGATGCTTTGCTGCTGTGTGCCCGTGCCGGTGATTACGAGAAGGCATCGGCAGTGTTTACGAAGCTAAGCAAGGACCAGAACTCGATCGTGGGTGAACCGAGGGTGGACGGACTGCGGGAGTTCGTTAATCTATGCATCACCAATCGAACGCCGTCGGTTGCTATACAGTGTCTACAGTACTGTAGCGAGAACGGGTATCCGGAGAGCGTGGATATCGGTCGTCACATTTTCAACTCGTTTGCATTGGATCAGTCGCAGGTGTCGAAGATACGTAGTCTTGTCGGAGCGGAAGCAGTGAAACCGGTCAGTCCCAAGGAAGCAGCAAGCGAATAAGGTCAGAATTTAATATAGAGAGACTAAGCGTAACCAGTACCATTTAGTGACGGTGAATAAAATGAAACACCAAATCCTTTAACAAGTCTTTTTCATTTTTGTTGTTGTTTTTGAGAGAAAGTCCGTTATTTAATAATTATTATCAACTTTTCTATACATAGACTATTTGTTAATTTGTTAAGCTATTTCATAATCGTCGGTCATTAATGAAATTATTCTATGAAAACCTTTTTTGTAATCAATTTGAATTTGGTTGTCACGGAGCATGAACACAGCAATGGAATAACACTCTCTCTGAGCATAAAGTAAGACCTAGTCTATATACCATTAAAGATTAATGTTTCTTTGTTGAATTGTTGAAGTTC
This sequence comes from Anopheles maculatus, assembly GCA_002091835.1. Lineage (NCBI taxonomy): Eukaryota > Metazoa > Arthropoda > Insecta > Diptera > Culicidae > Anopheles > Anopheles maculatus. The sequence goes on from KZ061761.1 coordinate 49,174, forward strand.
TTAGCAAGAGGATTGGCATTTTCCTGTAAATATTCCTGCAGGGATAGCCATCTAAACAATTCCTGAAAATTCCTAAAATAAAGCAATATAATTAATTTATTACGATCATTGTAAATTGTTTTTTAAAAACAACGGGCGAAAGGTCCGTCAGGTGATTCAGGTTGTAGTGGCGCTCTAGACTGGATACAATGCAGCCAGCGAGGAGTTTGAGCCCGGTTTGTCAGCGGCGGATATTCTCCATGAGCGAGCTATGAGAACGAGGCGGTCGGAGTAAATAATTGTAATCTGTTAACGATATTAAGTGGGCTACCTGAAAGTCCGTTTATAAATAATATATTAAACATATACGTCCCGCACGCAGGACTGATTAACCAGCTACATAGCCACCAAAGTAACAAATGGCAGACCAAGACCACGCGAGATGGTAGCGCCAAAGAAGAAAGCGCTAACAATTATCTAACATTTGTTAGGATGGAATATTGACAGAACCGTCCCATCAATTGATCCAGGAAACACTTGAGTGATGGTAGCTATTACTGTAGCAATCCTACGATCCTCCGATTAAGGATTCTCCAGAACAAATCTATTGGTTAATACCGGTATTAGTTGGGAGTATAATTTAGCAAAGACGCCGTCCTTCATCGTTATAGAGGTACTGCATTAACTCCTTTTGCTGCTTATTATAAGTCATTCTGTTTTAGGATGTGCTATAACACAGTGGCGGATCTAACAGTGCGCGGAAAGGGCGAGGTTAGTTCCATAAGGCTTCCGCAAGGGACTTGATCCACAACTGTTAATACATGAAATGATGTTCTTTAACTTGGATCCAAGGTGCCGAACGCTAAACCCACCAGGCACATGTTGTTTTCTCATCAATATCAGACCCATTTTACGGTTCTTTCTGACAGGGAGCTACAACCATTCTCTGTCGTGGTTGTCTAAACTATTCGCATTTTAAATTCAACACCATTGCACTACTTCTTTTCTCTCAGAACCCGAAGGAAATCCTCCTATTAGCATACGTGCACGTAAAACTAACTTTTTCCATCCTCAACCAACATGTCTCAAGTTCAATTTTATGAATAACTAATGCCAGCTGCAACCGAGTTATCAGACAAGCGCCACTACTATACACACACCAACACGACTGAAAAAAAGGTCAGTATTCAGCAGCTTGACTAAACGTCTGAACGCTTCCATTGTCCGCCTCGTTTCACGGCACACGCACGCTTCGGGCGCGAATGTTGCGCTCGACGCGTGGTTAAGAAACAACATTATGCTTCACTGACCTTCGGTGATAGATTGGCCGTCGAGCGATTCGAGGTGGATCATTTGCCCTCCCTTTTTTATTATAGAGCTTTGCGTTATCGTTATCACACGTTGATATGATAACAACCCAAGGGGTGATAGTAATGCGGGCCAGTTGCTCCGAAGTAAGCATTGATGTTTGATTGAACTTTTACTCGCGCTGAGTTCATCCTTATGGGATGTTAAAGTGGTTTAGGCGTTAACACGACTGGTCAGAAACAATGGCATTCATTCGGGCACGGGTTTTTGTGCAGTTATTAAGCTTGTTTACAGCGATAGTGCACGTGTTAAGTGAACCTTTAGCTACGGCGAAAGTTTGCCAATATATGCAGTGTACGGTGCGTGAGGAAAATGATGCCATAGTGACGCTACAGTTCAACGACACTATGTGGAAAACACATAATGAGCAGCTTAATACTGCTTTCGACTTTAGCAGCTGGAACTGGACCGAACTGGACAGTTTAGTGGAAGAGAATCGAACGTTTGAGGTTATATTTAACGGACTCGAAATCCCCCATATCGATATGTGAGTGATCCAATGGGCGGCGGCAACGCATTAACTCTCTACAACCAAAGCAAAATAAACAAATGTTAAACATTGTATTTGTCACAGCTGCCAGGGCCACGCAAACGTTACGGTCCTAAATCTTGAATACAACCAAATAACCACGGTGGAACAGGAAGCGTTCGCGAATTTTCAAAATTTGTTGACACTTTCTTTACGAGGAAATATGATAACGGCCGTACGTGGTAAGATACATGACACATTGCCGCATTGGCTTGACTAAGCAGACTGTACGAGATTCCTGTACTTGTGTTCTACTTATCATTTTAGATTTTGTATACTATCCTAACAAGCTGCAACACCTTGATTTATCGAACAACTTGGTCAAAGATATTAAGGGCTTGAAAACGTTCACGCTGTCCCAATTAACGCATTTAAACCTATCGTACAACCACATTGACTCCGTCCGTACGGAACTTTCAAAGTTGGAAGCACTGGATACACTCGACTTATCCTACAACTCTATCAAAAAAGGAGATAAACCAATCATACTGCCAAAATCGCTTCGTCGATTGTTGCTCCATCACAACAAACTAACTACGTGGCCTTTCGAATCACTGCCCGACACATTAACGGATCTTTCCCTCAGCTTCAATCAGATCGACGTAACGAAAGATGCACCAAGTGTACGAATCCTCGATCTGTCTAGTAACAGACTAGCAAGCTTCTGTAACAATTGTTTCCCATTGCTCGAAGAGCTGGACTTATCGAGCAACTACTTTGAAAATTTTCCTAAATTTAGTACAGCAATGGGAACCTTAAGGAAGGTTTCCTTCAACCGAATGCCAAACTTGCGATCTATCAATAAGAGTGCGTTTGAGGATGCGGGTAAGTGAGCTAAAAGTGATCGACTCCAGAAGCTCTTTCAAACTCAACACATGTTTCCCGTAGAACATCTGCAAGAGCTAGAAATTTCTCTCTGTCCGCGGCTGTCTACAATCGAGTCCAACACATTCACCGGTCTGAAAAAATTGCAAAGAGTAAGTAAAAACAACTTCGCCGTTTTATTGTATTGTAAGTACTTTCTTACCAAAAACGCCATATCTTTAAACAGCTCGATCTTAGCTACAACGTACTACAACAAGTACCGGAAGATATGATCAACTGGAAGCAAATTGAGCAAGGTGTCGATCTACAAGGCAATCCAATCAACTGCAACTGCTCGATGCAATGGCTAGTGAATAAAGTGATTCCGGCGATGCATTCCCACCCAGAGCTGCACAAACTATTCCCCGAGTTACGATGTGCTCAACCGCCAATGTACAAAAACTATCTGGTCGTTCATCTAACCGTGCACGATAATTTGCTGTGTCGAGAGTATCGCGAGATGGATCTGCCTGGTATGGAGCTGGTTGTCCAATCGATGAAAGAACATCGTCAGATGGAGACTGTATGGGAGCGAAAAATTATACTGGCCTTCTTAATAGTAGCAATTATCGGAATGAGCTTGTATTTAGCTTATCTGAAGCTTCATCAGCCCCGGTACACAGTGAGACCACTGCACTATTGATGAATGTTCTTTTATCTACTTTAACGCTTAGGTAAAGGCATTAACATGACATTAAAACTCGCTTTAGATGTACACAAGAAAAACAATATAATTATACAAAACAGTTTGTTGAGGTGCACGGCAGGAAAAAATGCGAAAATGATAAAAAATTATAAATGGACTTTAGGCGATAGCTATTTTTATATTTGCTTAAAAGTATTACGTCAAAACGCAATAGGACAATTGCAAATAAATGAATGCTAAACAAATAGCTATAAGTTTTCTGATTGCCCAGAAATCATTTAAATTTGCTTTTTTGTTGAATAAGGAATAAATGATAATTCTGTTCTCGGACGAAAAGTGCTATTCAGTATCGATGCTGTCTCTAACAGCGGCACATATTGCTTCATTTCACCTTTCCAACCTAAGGATTTTGCAGAGCGGATGAAATTTAAGATTCAAATGAAGCATCTGGCTGGTGTCATGAAGCTTCATTGGGAAGCATTCGTAGGTTCGGGAAATGTCATCTATTTTCTTTGATGCTGATGTTGGATGGATGACCAGGTGTTAGGTGCTGGGCGATGGAAAACTTCTCAAAAGATTATTAGGTTAGGCATTAGATTCTCGACCAAAGTGTTGGCAACAGCCCAGTCTGCTAATCACAAATCTGCAAGATGGTGAACCCCTGAAATCAATTAGAACACGCACCTAGCAGTCGCTATCGGAGGACTACTTTTAAAGGAAGACGTGGTTTAGCTCTTCCGGCGATGGCTTGAGATTTTTTTTTATTCTTTAAGGACGGTCTGGCCGTATTGCTGTTGGCTTGAGAATGATATTAATAAAAGTAGGGATTACTTACTTACTTAATTAGCATGTGTTACAACCAATTCGTAGAACTGTTGCAATTATCCTCTACACCGCTTACAGTCTAGCACCGTCGTCGGCCAATCCAATATCTCGATCATTCCGACGGACTCATCAACGCAAGCACCGCGTCTTAATTTGGGTCTTTCACGCCTTCGCTGGGTTGTCAGGTGCCAATCTCATGACACCGGGGTCTTCTTCTTCTTTCTTGACCTAACGACCTCTTGGTCATGCCTGCCATTTCTGGCTTACTAGACTTATTGTTACCACATAGTTGGATAGTTAGTCCTCACTATGGGGAAACGGCCCAGATGAGACTTTAACCCCGGTCCTGCCGTGTGAAGACCGGCGCCGCTGTCGCAGTACCACCTAATTCGCAGCACTATGGAGAGATCACAGTGGCGAGCAACGGCTCAAATGAATAATCTCTAGGCACCTTACACGTTTTACCGCGAGAGAGCATTAGTAGTTAGTAACCACTCGGCTCAAAGCATGAGGGTAATTATATGCGTGCTTTTTATAAGCGAACGACATAAAGGAAAACAGGAGATTTTTAATGCGACAAATAAGACGCTAAACCACGCCAAAACAATTCGACCCGAGCCTATGCAGAATACGACGATTATGGACAAATTAATTAAGAATAAACGTATGTATTTAAAGAACCTGTTTTGTGTTCGTTTTTAAGAAGGGTAAATTGTATTACGCGGCATTTATTGATTCATGTTTGACGCAACAATCACCTTACACCTTGTAGCGTTCGGCACTGTAGCAGCTCCTCCATTGTCCTTCCAGACACACGAGGCCAAAGGTCCTTTCGAGCATCTTTCTCTCGAACATGGCCAAGAAGGAGTCGTCAATTTTGGACAAAGTCTACAGCTCAGATGATCTTCCAGATTCCTCAGATGATAACAGTCCCAGATTCGTCCGTCGATGAGATATGAGATCGAATAATTAGGATTAAATGAACCTTAAGCACGCAAATAATTCCCAAAACGTTAATATTGATCAATGGTTGGTTATTCATAAATTTTCGCATGTTTGTGTAATATATTATTATACGGCACACACTACACTGCTTACGACATTCCAATCGTTTATGTAATATGTTTCGTCTTTTATTTGACATTCAACATCCGTTTTCCAATATATAGTCTGTCTGTTCTACCATCTCTATGCTCTACCACGCACAAACTTTGGAACCGCACACGCCCAATCAAGGGTATTCGCTCTACCTTCCGTTCATTTGCCACGTTCTGCTACACAAACACAGTATCCTACTCGGAACACACCATCATCCTTCCCTGTATGCTAGCCTAACTCGTCGGTGAAGATGCATCCCCGGGGTGGTTGGAATGATTTGGTTCCAAAAACATCTTTTTTAAAAACAAATCTATATTGATTCCCTTTTTGTTACCAATTCGTATTCGATTACAGTATAGATTATTTGAAGCAATTTGCGCTTTGCAAAACATAATAGATGAAGCAGCTAACGCACAACGAAGTTATACATTTTTTCCAACTTTTCCACCGCCTTTCCTTGGTACAACAGCTTAAAACTGGGCGTCGTTTAAAGGTTTAAAATTTAGCCATTCTGAGAGTATGATGTTCTTGATTCTGCTATATACTTCTAATTTCTAATCGTTTTTGTTGTATTCTTCTTTGTCCATCTGTTTAAGCCAAACTTTCTTTTCTTGCAGATATTTTAGATGTTTTTTTTTTTAGTCCATTACTTTACATACATGCGCACTCTGTTCACAAGATTGTTTATATTCGATTTTATGTACCATTTTGATACTAAAATAGATCGTACTATTTGCCCGAAGATTGATAAATTGTGGTAAAACGAGTATGTCCCTTATGTCTGATGCTGGGGGGTTGCTCCAACGGCACAAATAATGACTGTGTTTTTCCAATTACAGGATGGAAGTTCGCTTCTTATATAGCCAGTATAGTAGTATCGTTTTAAAGTTTTTTTTGTTACATTTCCTAACTAAAAAAAATCTATCATATGTGATGAGTGTGTGTGTTTGTGTGAAAGTACCGTAATGTACAAACACTGCACAGCTTTCGGTACACACAAAAGCAGCGTCACAACATCTCGCTCTTCCATGTTTGGTCGTTACGCGTGGTTTTGGACACTGTATAATCGCTAACAGATTGATGTACGAATTGTTGTAGTTATAGAGAGAGAGAGAGCAAACCATGCATATTAAGATGATTCACATTACAAAAACAAAAACACGAATAAAACACCCTTATTCGCTTTCTTTCAGTTCCGGAATTTGAGCAGCGTTATTCGCTCTACCTTCCGTTCATTTGCCACGTTCTGCTACACAAACACAGTATCCTACTCGGAACACACCATCATCCTTCCCTGTATGCTAGCCTAACTCGTCGGTGAAGATACATCCCAGGGGTGGTTGGAATGATTTGGTTCCAAAAACATCTTTTTTAAAAACAAATCTATATTGATTCCCTTTTTGTTACCAATTCGTATTCGATTACAGTATAGATTATTTGAAGCAATTTGCGCTTTGCAAAACATAATAGATGAAGCAGCTAACGCACAACGAAGTTATACATTTTTTCCAACTTTTCCACCGCCTTTCCTTGGTACAACAGCTTAAAACTGGGCGTCGTTTAAAGGTTTAAAATTTAGCCATTCTGAGAGTATGATGTTCTTGATTCTGCTATATACTTCTAATTTCTAATCGTTTTTGTTGTATTCTTCTTTGTCCATCTGTTTAAGCCAAACTTTGTTTTCTTGCAGATATTTTAGATGTTTTTTTTAGTCCATTACTTTACATACATGCGCACTCTGTTCACAAGATTGATTCTATTCGATTTTATGTACCATTTTGATACTAAAATAGATCGTACTATTTGCCCGAAGATTGATAAATTGTGGTAAAACGAGTATGTCCCTTATGTCTGATGCTGGGGGGTTGCTCCAACGGCACAAATAATGACTGTGTTTTTCCAATTACAGGATGGAAGTTCGCTTCTTATATAGCCAGTATAGTAGTATCGTTTTAAAGTTTTTTTTGTTACATTTCCTAACTAAAAAAAATCTATCATATGTGATGAGTGTGTGTGTTTGTGTGAAAGTACCGTAATGTACAAACACTGCACAGCTTTCGGTACACACAAAAGCAGCGTCACAACATCTCGCTCTTCCATGTTTGGTCGTTACGCGTGGTTTTGGACACTGTATAATCGCTAACAGATTGATGTACGAATTGTTGTAGTTATAGAGAGAGAGAGAGCAAACCATGCATATTAAGATGATTCACATTACAAAAACAAAAACACGAATAAAACACCCTTATTCGCTTTCTTTCAGTTCCGGAATTTGCGTCGTGTTTGTGATGTTGCAAAAAAGTTTGCCGTATCGCAACGCGGAGAACCAATAAAAATTAATAACCTTCCTCAGGTTACATTTTGACTAAATATCTTAAACGTTATCCCCTCCTGATGCATTGCACTCACGCTCTCGGTGATTGGGTGTGCGCGTGTGTGTGTGTATGTATTTGAATATTTGGTTTATCTATCGTAGTACGATTGTATGATATTATTTTGTTTGTCCCCCGCGCTTAATATGATAGTTAAAGATGCGTTAAAAGTATCGTATTAAGCAGTAATATATATATGTATGATCACTTTCTACTGAACTCATGTCCGAAATAGCTAAATATCGTTTACGCTCAAATAAACATTTCCGCACTCTGCACCTTGCAATCGCTGTGTATAAATGATGTCTATGACTCCACTTAAAACCATGACAATGGTCAACCTTACAAAGTGTGCAATCGTTTGATGGGTTACAGAAAGCGCACTCCTGTTTATCTACTTCCACGTTGCATTTGGTGTATGCTATTTTCGTTCAACAACTATCCATCCCTCTGACACGCGGATTCATATTTTAAAAATGCTTCTGCACAAACCACTCGCGTAAATGCGCTAAATTATATCCAACTCTTTCTTATATCTTCTTTATTCCCCGCTGCAGTCGCAACACTCAGCAGTCCGTTTCTGTCTTCTTTAGTGTGGCAGACGCTTTGTTTGTGCATATGTTTACAATCTGTGCCATGTCTTTTCATCTACACATCGTTGACAGTCGCCTTCGACCGCTTTCTACGCTGGCTCTATTTTAAATCGTTTTACGATTATGGTTTAGCTATGCTTACCGCTATCTACGGTAAAACTAGTATTTCGTTATCTCCAGAAAGCATATCATTGCTACAATACTTAAAATACTAGTTCTCCCTTGTTTCTGGACTGAAACCTGCCCAACGCTACTCTTTGTTACTATATGACACTATACAAAACAAAGAAGAAATAAGAAACATATAAAATAACACGAACAGAACGGAAAACACTGGTTTACTGGTTTGTTTCCCTTTTGTTTTACAAATCAACACACACACACACAAAAACAGTATTGGCTCTAGTTGTTCGCTGTATGATAACTGATTAAACGCTTAATATGGCCTAGGCATTGATGCAACCGGATTAATGTATGCGTCTGACTGCGCCTCTAGCTTGATTTACTGATTCTAGCGGATTAGGAATAATTTATCTTTCTAACACAAAACCACCTCCGAAACATTTGTTTTAGTTTTCTGTTTGCCTTCTTGTGCATATGCTGTGAAACTGTTCACAGTTTCACTACTACTAGCGCCTAGGCAGCTGGTGCAAGCTCTCTCAACACCGGCCATGATCAATCGAACGTCGTCCAGTTGCTAAATGATGATTTCGGCTGACCGTTGCTTCCGTCCATCGTCGGATATTTGCTGCCATTACAGCCCAGCTGTCGGCCGTTCGGAACCTGCGCGTTATTAAGAAGATTGGTCGTACTATGCTGTTGTTCGGCTTTACCAGTGCTTCCGTTGATGTGCAGTGATGTTGGCTTTGTGCTACCACCGTCCAGCAGTGAAAATTTATCTAAACCATAGTTTCGCAGCAGTTCGAAATCATCCGAGACGTTGCTTGCCCGTGGACTGGCACCAGTACCAGCACCAGTGGACGTGTTGGTGCGCTCTCCGCCGCTACTGAATGGACGCGGTGACTGTGATTGTCCATCGCTTCCCGTGCCTAGCAGTGACCGATGTTGGTTGTGATGTTGGTGTTGAGGATGAGGGTGCGAAGACGCGACGTTTTGTTGGTAAAGCGGTGTAAAGTAAGGATAGACCGGATTATTAACGCTCAGGCTGGTCGAGGGAAAGGATGCCGTGGGCATCGTCACGCCAGACGCATTTGCCAAGCTGCCAGTCGAATAGCTGGGGGTTGGTGGTGGTGGTGGTGTTAGTGCTGAGCTGGGAGTCGCATGCGCAGTGCCGGCCGTGCCACCCGTACCGATTGGTCTGGCCCGTTCATTGAGCGGATCAAAGTCCTCCAGCTCGAAACTCGAGTTGGTGGTGTCCAGGGTGATTAGATCGAGGGATTCGTCGTTCACCGGCGGAGTTGCACTTCCAGCCCCGGACGTGGACGCAGGGAAATCGGGTGTGTCACCGTTTTGAGACTGCGAAATATAGGCGGTAGGTGTGTGAGAACAGGGAGCAGCAGGTAGCGGCCGCACGGGAATTTACGGGTGTGTTGGTTTTTGGTGCGCAGGGGCAGTATCCTAGGAAGGATACTTTAATGGAGGAAATCGACCATTTACCCGGCACAGAAGCGAAACGAAATTTGCTTCGAGCTCAAAAAACCGAACTACAGGCCAAAAGCAACACCGCAAACATTACAAAGGTAGAATGAAACAGCATAAAGATCACGAATTCATCAACTTGTTACAGTTACGTTCTTATTTGTACGATTCAATCCAATCTAAATACTTGACTCACATCCAATTCAATCCAATATGCATTAGCCAACTTAAGAGAAAGCGTTAAAATTTAAAACTCGTGCAGTCTTTGAGCAATAGAAGCGTGTCCAATCCAAACATTAAAATGGAAATCTTAGTTAAGAAATAGAAAACACAAAATAGCAATAAAATCATAAACAACTCGCTACCATCAACGAAATCTACCAAGCAATTCAATCAATTCATTTCGTAAAGCAACACAAAAAGGTATATTATTATAAAAAGTTGTTGTTCGTCAGATAATATCTCAACCTCAACTCAACTGGTACCTCCCTAATAATCTAATAATAAGGTTGAAGCTAAAGATCAAGAAACCGTTCTGATCCGTTTTTATACATCACACTAGTAGAATAAAGAACGATTCAGGAAGAGAAATTGAAAACGTTTAAGGGGCTAGTACACTCTGGCTGATTGTTAATTCTTTGTATTCTTAATTATTTGTTTCGATATTCATAAGACACTCCGACTCCAAAGCTAGAGGCCGAAAAGCGGCACAGTGTCGTAGCGGTCTGCCAACTAGAGATGTGCACAATGAGTAAGAGTGAGTGAGTGAGTTTAATCTTGCAAAGGAGTTTATAGTTTCAACTCAGCATAAAGATTTTTTATGACTCTCAATCATTGCGCTGACTAGCGACTCCTTTTGACTTCAAACTCACTCCTTTTGGCTTTAAACTCACTTCTTTTGGCTTCAAATTCACTCTCACTCGCTGCGCCGACTAGTGGCTTACTCCTTTTGGCATCAAACTCACTCTCACTCGATGCGGCTACTATTGACCAAGACTTCCTCACTCTTATTGAGTGAGTTTGAAGCCAAAATTAGTTGGTTACTAGTTAGAAGCGAATGAGAGTGAGTTTGAAGCCAAAAGGAGTGAGGCACTAGTCTGCGCAGCCAGTGAAAATGAGTTTGATGCCAAAAGGAGTGAGTTTGAAGCCAAAAGGAGTGAGTCTCTAGTCGTGGCAGAGGGTGAGAGTGAGTTTGAATCCAAAAGGAGTGAGGCACTAGTCGGCGCAGCGAGTGAGAGTGAGTTTGATGCCAAAAAGATTGAGTTTGAAGCCAAAAGGAGTGAGTTTGAACTCAAAGGAGTGAGTTTGAAGCCAAAAGGAGTGAGTTTGATGCCAAAAGGAGTTACTAGTCGGCGCAGAGAGTGTGAGTGAGTTGAAACGTAGAAAGTAATTTAAGAATAAGTTTAGAGTAATTTTTTTTCATGAATCTTTAAAGAGTGAGTCAAAGATTCAAATCCTTGTAACCACTGACTCACTCTGATTCAACTCTGCGAAAAGAGTGATTATTCTCATCTCTACTGCCAACACAGTCAATTCGTCTCGAAAATCCTGCACGTACCTTCTGATGTACTAAGATTGGATTGATATTTTTTAAAACATAATGAAATTTTCACTTTTAAACATAATCAGACAATCCTACGTAAGAAACCAGGATATTATAGTAGAATAAGGGAAAACTATGCAATTGCAGCAAATAGAAAACGATTAGACTTTTTTTATTTAATCATCATTTAGAAAAACTATTAAGTGTAATTATTTTGCTAGCAGTTCCAGAGTGTACAACCCCCCTAACATGAAAATGATCTTAAAACAGACACCGATAGTGAGTAGAGCTCGTTTCAAAGCGATAGAGAACGGAAAGAAAAAAACATTGAGGCAGAATGAGAAGTACAGACGATGATGGTGATGATGCCCAACCAACGATGATGATGATGACATTGGTGACTCGCTTGTGCACTAATGGCGGTGAACAGAACAGCAAGGATGGCGATGGAGATGATGCAGAGACAGATGAATCGAAACAAAATGGTGCCACACAAAACAGCGATCGTGATCGACAGTAATCGATGATGAAAAACGCAATGGTAAGAAAACACACAAAACAACCAGAGCAGGATCCTGCTGCTCGGAACCCAACATGATGGCATTGGGATATGATGAATTTCATAAACAAAAGCCCACATAACGAAAACACTCATCACAAAATGGACAAGAAATAGTAAGGGGAAAATACAAACAGGTCTTACTATAGTGATTAAAGTTGTGGAAAATGTTAACGGGGTAGTCTGCTTCGCCGCCGACGGTACAGGTTAAGTTTGGGTTGGCGTAAAGGCGTAGAGTCGTGTCAATAACATCAACAAACATCGCCAGTAGAAGTTATCGCTGCTGTTTGTACAATACACCTTCATAGGCATGTGCATCTATCATCAGGTTTGTATCATTCTCACGGGGCAAGATGGTTACGGGGGAACCCTCAGGCGGGATGAGGACACGTTCTGCAGCTCATCTTAAACATCCTGCTTCGCCACCGTTTGCATACTTAGCTTACGCTCGATCTTAACCAGCAACTACGATTCCACAGGCATTACACGGGAAACGCGTGCCATTGTGTGATGGAAATTTGGTGTGTGTTAGATAGGCATTGTTGGTGAGATTCAAGGAAGACAACATCGTCACGAGCGTATTCAATGGGTGTACAGGCAAAAAAGAGATGGAACGTTTAAGGATTAACGCAGATTAAGCAGTATCGAGCAATAACGCCAACAGCAAATATAAATAAAAGGGGTCCAGGGAAGAGACAGACAGGGAAAAAGGGACAAAAATTTGATAAAACAATTATTAATAGCCGATAAGATAAATGGAATCTATTTTTTTTTCTCGAAATCAATTCTCGGAATAGAATAACTTGTGGAGGAAGGATTATCTAAAATCAACAGAATCGATTGAAAGCCGTAAAGGAAAGATATGGAGGGTTTTTTTTGTTGATACTTTGATCAAGTGGGCACCTTAAAGAGAAGAAACGCGCAATAGAACAGCAGAAAGCAGTGGAAGGTGTGGTAAAGGGCAAGTTTCATTACCTCTTTGCGGAAGGTGGGCTTCGGAGCAAGCGGTGGCCGTTGCGGTGGCTGGGGCGCTTGCGCTTTCGGTGGATGTGGCAAGGTATAGGCATGCTGCAGTGGTGGCGTTTTGCCGGCTGTTGCTGCATTTTGTACGATCTGCTGTTGCCTCTGCTGTTGCGTTTGGAGCGCCAGCAACGGGGGCAGGATGTGATTGCTGCTGCTGTGCATTGTGCTATTATTGGACGCGGGAGAGAGCTCTTGCTTGCGGACCACCACCGGCTGCCCGAACGTCATCGACATGCTGGTGGTGGTCGTGGTCGCGATACCCGCATTGCCACCGACCGTCGCCGTCGTCGTGGTAAGCGTGATCAGCTGTTCCTCCTCATCATCGAACTGGAGGATATCGTTGCGCCGGATGGAAGTATCGCCCGGGGCCTTCAGAGGCGGTGGAGGAGGGGGAGATGGTAAGGGAGGTGATTGGTCGATGATCGACGGGGAAGACGTACCGGAGGGTACAGCGATCGGTGGCTTTGCCTTTGGTACGGGCGGTATGAAGTTGTTGTAGGTACGATAGGGCGATGAGTTCGATGAGGAAGACGACGGAGGCGACATGGGTGGGGGAGAAATCTGAATGGCGGCCAGCGCATCAGCCGCCGATTGGAAGCGCCTGGGAGGTATCGGCGGACACGGTGCATCTGGCGAGAGATCAAAATTTGACTGATCGTCATCGTGGTAGTCGCCGCTGCCATTATTGTTACAGCTATTGCACGAACGTCCGGTATTCTGTCGCGAATCGTTGAAATCCAGACTGAGCAGTGGTTGCGATCCGACTGCCACCGACTCTTGTATACGAGGTAGTGCGTTACCACTGCCACCCGGTGGACTGACCGGTGCTCCCGCCCGGGACGATGGCCGACTGCCGGAGTTCCCGCCTTCCGCACCGTTCGTTGGCTTGAGCTGCAAGGGAGGCAAATGCAGAATGGTGGTTGCCCCAGCATGGACAGGAAAGGACCAATGAAACATCACGCAAACACAAACGCACACATACAGAAACAAACCCACACGCATGGAAGGATTGTGTGTGTGTATGGATGTGCATGTATATGTGGAGAGTGTGAGTAACAGAATGAATGAATGCGTGCAAGATATCGGCACATGAGAGATAGAGATAGTGATGCATTTGATATTCACAGCTAAGATGAACGATGAAGGATGCACATTGTAAATGGGTTCTTCTTTTGTTAACATAGAATAGATTTTGTATGAGCCACAACACGCCCGAAAACCGAAGTGAGATGGAATGCCCATCTGAAACAGTACCAACTCTAAATAGAATGCACCGACGATTTAGAAACGATACATGAGCATCACACAGTCCGCTACATCCATCGGATGGGATGACATTTCCATCAGAATTGAGTCTAACTCACTATACTCACAGCTTAAGGACACATTCGATTAATCAAATCTCTATACTGAAATAACCATGGATTATTCATCTGATCGGGGTACTTTGCGCTTAAATGTATGCAATTTATACATCATTGTATATTTTGTAGTGTTGGGTAAATCTGATTCAGATTCATGAATCTGAATGAATCTTTGAACTGAATGAATGACTCTGAATCTCTATTATAAATTTTCATGAATCCACAAAGATTATTGAATCCTCAAAGATTCATGAATCCTTAAAGATATATGAATTTTCAAAAATTCGTGTATTCTCAAAAATTCATCACTTTACGCTTTTTTTACGCTTTTTGATTTCTATTTTAACTCGTTCGTAGATAATAATCGATCTGAATCTGAATCATTGAGGATTCATGAATCTTTGAGGATTCATGAATCTTTGAGGATTCATGAATCTTTGAGGATTCATGAATCTTTGAGGATTCATGAATCTTTGGGGATTCATGAATCTTTTTGGAGTCGACTCATGAATTGAATGATTCTTCACTGAAGATTCATATGAATGACTCTTTTGATAAGATTCATTAAGCACAACACTAATATTTTGCCAGACCTCTCAACTAAGCGCTTAGCGCCGAGATGTATTCAACATTGTTTATAATTCGACAGGTCAGTAAATATAGCAACAGCACATCGAATGATGTGCTGCCTCATAGCTAATACGTAAAAAAAATTAAATTGTCATAATTTTATCAGTAAAACAAACTCTACTACACACGTCAACACTACGCCACTTGTGGCAGCATGATGCGGCAAGACAACGACGTTCCTCCAGTTGTTAGTGACAAAAAGTACCAAAAAAACACTCACACACACTCGTACACACTCACGCACACGATATTTTCGATGCAAAAAAAAAACAAAACGTATTGTATTGTGTGATGCTCACGAGATAAGGATGCAATTTTACCATTTGCTTAGCTTCGTCAAAAGTGCAACAAAACAGATTCATTTTATAAAACATGAAAATAAAAGTGGTCCGGCATGAAACATAAAATCAAAACAATAAAAATGTTATTTAATCACTACCTAAAACATGGTTACTAAATGAACGGCGAAATTTTTGGTTTCACGCAAGAGCGACATTAATTTGTGTGCTCAAACGGGGCGCAGCAAATAATAAAAGGTCAACCGACAGTGACCGTAACAAAACTCAAAAGTAAGAAAGCATAATAGTTTACTAAACCATAAACCGGAAATTTCATTCATCGCAGCGCAATTTCACATCAGACACTCAAAAAGTCTGACAGAAAGAAAAAGGACGCAGAGCGAGGGTTGTAGTTACTGAGTTGCGTTCATGCTACGGAATAGAAAATATAGATACTCCCCAGATGGGCAGGAGAAACCGTTCATGCCTACTCACATTCCGATTAACGGCGGGCGATTTGAACAGCGTCAGATGGTGCTGCATCTCCTGCCACAGGTTCATCTCCGACGACGAGTTCGAGCTGGTGGGGCTAAGCGTTGGGCTGCGAATGTCGCTCGCACTGCTGCTGGTCATGTGGTTGTTATTGTTATTGCTGTTGGCGTAGCTATGATTGTTGTTCATGTGGCTGGTGCTGCCAGCAGCACTGCTACCGCTGCGAGTCATCGCGGCCGAGCCGCTATGATAACCGGCACTACTACTGTTGCCGGCACTGCCACCTCCGACGACACCATTGCTTTGCGGCAGTGACTGATGCATATGGTGATGATGGTGGCTGCCCAGCAGGATATGTGGTGAGTTGTGTAGCGAGGTTGACGATGGTGTAAGCATTTGGTGTGGGTTGTGCGTGTGGTATACATCGTCCGGTAGGGCGATCGTTTGTGGTCGCTTGTTAAAGACGGGCGAGTTGGGCGCCGACTGATGATGGCCACCAACGTCGAACTGGTGGGGCAGATGCAAACTACTGCTGCTGTCTAGCTTGGTTTTCGGTGGGGTCGTTTCACGAAATTTCGACCGTAAGCCTTTGTAAGCAGTCTTCACACCTTTGCCCCCTTCCTTGACCTAAAATGGAAAATCCACCATTAGTTTTCTGTTAACATTCACGCTTCTATCATCATCGTTATCGATACTAAACCCTTTCGAACACATTTCACAAAGCATAAACAACATGCCAGTAACGTGTGTTTGTTTAAATCAAAACAGTTCAATCACAGAAAGGTTACAACAAAACCCACTCACCGATTTAACCGCCGAACGTACTGCTGGATTAGTCTAGGGAAGCAACAGCAACGGCAGGAATGGCAGCAAATGGTAGCGGCATTTGAACCCAACGGTGTAACACATTCCCGCGCACAGCCAGATGGCAAGCAAAAACACCGCAGCGAAGACAGTTGCCCCAAAAACGGGACGGGACACGGGACAGTGTGAGAGAGCCACGCCACACAACACCCCAGCGAAAGAACACACCGGAAGCAGATCGGGTACCGTGAATAGGAACAAACGTTTGAGTATCCACGTGTTGATGATGGGCGCATTTATGGATGAAGTACGACATGCACCGTGTGAGTGTGTGGTGTGAACGAAGCGTCAGGTAGCGAAAAGCACACAACCGGTCCAGCATGTGAATGTTTTCGATATTGTAAATTGGATGAAGTGAACACAGTGTAAGCAGTTCCGGCAAAGAGTAGCGAGATGATGCGGAAGAAAGACATGAAAAAGATGCAGAATGGTGAGCTTAATAGTTTATGAATGATTTTATTTTAAACGGGAGGGCCAAAAATGATTATATAGTTTTATTTGGGATTGCAAAATCATACAAATACGTAATGGAAGGACAGCAAACAACAAACTAGCGCAGAATAGAAACAAACTCATAAATGTACGAATTGATCAGAAGCAATTCTTTATTGGGAAATCTTAAGGAGTGCTATAATAACTGGTTTTACGATACACTACTATCCGTTTCGGGATCGACAGAACACTCAAAAAAATCGCCTAGCATAGCATCAAATTGTATAAGCATAATATTGGTAGAAAATAACCTAAACAAGGCTGCAGTATTGGTATGCAATCATCACAACTCGGAATGTTAAGTACAATTGAAATCATCACAATCAAATGTCGTTCACCTGGGTAGATGAATATTTCTCTTCAGTACATTATTAAATCTATCTGAGTGCTGCCTTAGCTCTGTCAACAAACGCAAAGGGTAATATAATAATTTAAAAAAATAAAACAACCGAACAACAGAAAGGTGCCAAAACGAATGAAACCACATACAGGGACGGTGCATAACAGAATGGGAAGCAAAAACAAACGGAATGGAAAATGTGGTCACTACCGAACCAACGACACTACCTTATCCTTGAAGTTTTTCAGCAGATCCTTGTACTGTTTCGTCTTTCGGCCCGACTTTTCCGCGTACCGGAAATACTCCACCTCAAACTCATCCGAAAATCCCTGACCAGTGTTTAACATATCCAAGCGTTCTTCGATGAACTGAACATAAAGTTGTAGAAAAAGAAACGAGTCAGTAACCCACACGTGCTGCTATCGTTACAGCAAATGACACAAACCTGCTGGAAAATTTGCAAATCGAGCATTTTGTCCAAAAATGGTCGTAAATGCGACGGTCGCGACTCGATGAACGTCTCCGGATCGAAGGTAATTTTATCGTTAAACTTTACCGCATCTCGATATCCACCAATTAATTGCACTAGAATACCTGCAAACAACGACGAAACAAAAGGAGAAGTTTAGAATAGATTTCCCCGATTCAATCACACGATTTTACCATACCTAGAAATATCTTTGAAACCCGATCGCCCCGATGATCGGCCTGGTTGGAGAGCTGTTTCTTGAGCGAGCTAACCAATTCCTGGGGCATACTTTTCACATCGTCGAACGGTGTTTCCAGCGTTCGTGTATCACAGTTCAGTATGACGACGTCACCAATCTCCTCCCGCCGCAGCGTATCGTACACCGCATCCGGTACGCCGATAAGAAACGGCATCGGTGCAGCGAGTATGTCTTTCATCTGCATCGGCAGCACCGGTATGAAAATGTGCTGCCATACCATCGGATAGAGGAACGCGTTGGCCGCTTGTACGCACGACGAGAGGATGTCCAGACGTCGCGAAACAAATATGATGCGCCGCTCTGCCAGCATAGCGGCAAATATTCCTATCATGAATTTTGGTTCCACGAAGTTGTAGTATTGATTGAGATTGTGCTGAAAGGAAGCCAAATGGATGTTAATTTTACACCAATCGATAAATCGATAAACTCCATACTATACTTACATTCTCCGGAATACTGGGAAGCTGGAACTGTTGAGGTCTTTGGAACAGGAACGTTTGGGAGGCGCGGTCGTAGTGCAGCTTCAGGCAGGCTCCCGGCTCCGGTACGCCTTTGTTGTACGATTCGGCCAGAAACGAGGCAAACTCGTTCGGTCGGTTTTTCCGGATATCGGCCAACACGTTCAGGAAGCGCATGAACGTATCGTGCCACGGAAGGTACGTGATAATCACCATCGCTGTGGGTGATTTCGGATCGTGCCGGCAGAACCCGAACCGCCATTTGGAGTCGATGTTGGTCAGCACGAAAGAGTGGACTTGAATAGTGCGGCTGTCGAAATATAAAAACATACAACGGTTAAAATTGCTTACTTTAATTGTGTTCACATTCTTAAAACGGTTTACTAGCAAATTTTTAAATATTATAGATATACTCTTCATTACGATTCAATTCTCGCGATTATGCGTTTTCCTGGAGGTATGCTTTCTTTTTCATTTGGGGGAAATTGCATACTTTCAGGTATATCATATCCATGACAGAACATCCACCACTATGTTGAGGAGGGTCCAATATCAATAAAAGCCTTTCATGAAAGTTACATCTTTCCCCTGCCAATCATGAGGGACACTTGAGTGCGCACACGCCTGCCTAAAGTCCATCTAAAAAGTACGATAAAGAGCTAACCTTCAATGCTCTTCTTCAATGAAATTAAGTCTTCCACTTACCGGCCATGATTGATTGACCGGGGGCAGCGTAAAAAGGTAGTAAACGGCCTTTACAGGGAGTGAAGCATAAAATAAGATAAGAAGGCCAAACCCATGTGGCATGATAACCGTGTATTTGTCCAACCACACGCTAAGTGTCGGCTGTAAGTTACTCACAATATCTGTCTGCGAAGTCAAACCGCTAGAGAATAATAGTGCAATGACTCACGCGATTCGCCGTTTAGGATTCTACTTCTGCGAACAAACATTTTGCTTTCCCGTTTAAAAATTTAATTATGAAAAGTACATGACACAACACTATTTGACCATTTCATTAAGAACGCTTCTATTCTGGTCGCTTTTGCCGTACAGAGATAAATCATCACCGGAACTTCCCTCGGAAGGCGTCATTTCCTGTTCTGTTGCACGCACGCTACAAAAAAAAGTCTGGCAGTCACACGATGGTGGCAGAAAGCAACAGATTAGTGACTGTCTTGAAGGCAGTCGTTTCGCTGTGAGCAAAATTCATTAATTCGATGAAGATAGTAAAGCTGACCGGTGAATTTTAGCGTTTTCAAACGTGGTGGGGTCAGTTACGTAAATTATAAACCACTTGTTGCGGTGATCATGCGGCCCTTCTCCTGTCCACATGGTTCATTCCGTGAACTGCTGCTTCCCATGTGTCGCTGTCGGTGTCTGTGGCGCAGAGGCGCGCCACGAGAGTTGTTGATGAGTAATTAATTGATTAAATATTAGCCACATTACTGTCCCAAACAATCCAAACCAAGTTTCGATTCATACTGGACATACTTACTAAGCGATAAACTAACTTCTACTTCAAGCAACAAAGCAAAGCCTGGAGAGATTAGCTGTATATCCAAACAAAAAAGCTCTCGATGATAAGCAAAAACTACAAAAACCCCCAGCAAATTGCAGTTAGGTAATGTTTGCTTCGAATCGTAGCTCTCAACGGCAATAGTTAAGTGTCGAACCGTCATTCAAAATATACCACAAATACGAACAAAAAAAAAGCGTCAAAAAATAACTCCAGTCTCATTGTCATGATGGCGTGAACCGGTGTTGCATGACCAATCTCTACTATCGAAAAAAACCCCGTACGTACGCAGCACATGCTGCCGGTGGCGATGAGTCACCCGGTCAGCCTACAGCAGCAGTTCCCGGTATCGAGAGCACGTCAGGTTGTGGTGCCGCCGCGAACGCAGTTCTCGCTATCGTGGTCAGAGTGTGGTGGAATGAACTGAAGGTGAATGGATCCGCAACAACGCTCTAAGGTCGAAAGCACCATATTTCCGCTGCGAACCAAATCGTCTAGAACTAGCCGCGGTTGCTTCTTTGTCTCCCGCGGCTAAGCAAGCACTAGTTGTACCCGAAACGCCACGAAGAAGGTGATTCAATGGCGGTAAAGATAATTTCCTTCCATCACGAGGAAGATGAGCGGCAGTAAAATTCCGATGCTAGTGCCGTCGCTGGACATAAAATGCATCGCGCAATCGTTCGTTCGCACACAGCAATAACCAGGCGGATGGAAGTGGTCACCACGGCGTAATGATGAGCGATGAATTCCATCTTCCACAAGGCGACAACTAATAACCAGTCTGTTCCCTCCGCCAGAAGTCAATCGTCAAGACGGAGATCGCGGTGTTTCTTCATCATCGGAAGTGCACCGTAATTGATGCTGGTACTGACATTAATATAGGCCCACAAAAGCACAAACACACTCACACACAAATAGACGCTCGCTTGCGTTGCCATCAAGGCAATGTCCAGCAAACCGGAAACGGTGCTCCAATTCATACGAAGCCACAAGCAGCAACAAGATCTACCCCTCTCATCTGATGCGCCTGTTCCATTCAACTACACAGGAGTATCTCATCAAAAAGCATCAGGTTCCTCCTCCCTTTTGATATGTGCCTGACGCCTTCATGTGATGTTGCTGGAGGCATCGGAATGCGACATTCCTTTCTTTCGTCATCCTCCTAGGGTGTCGGTCGTCAGCGCTTAGGGACACCGATCGATTCAACATGGGCAAGATTATGTGGGTATCGTGTTGCAGCACCGGAGCCGGAAGCATCGCGCGCATCGCATCGGATTCAATGAACTGGAACCTCCCCGGCCTCCGCCGGTAGTGAAGACATTTACGACCATTACATGATAATTGGTGGAAGCAGAACCGAACCGATCCGCCCAGAAGCCAATTATTAGCATGGGCGATACGTGCCTCCCTGAGCGTTTTCATTCCCTAAAAGCCTAAAATCCCTCGGTGGTTGCTTGTTTGCGTACGGCAAATGAAACGTTCCAGCGCTGGTGGCTACCCTAACGCGCGACCCATATCGTTTTTCTCAATCATCATCAACATACAGTCGGCCTTCAACTCGACGATAAATGCTTAGTCGCTAATCTTGTTACTGTTGTTAGCTCCCGGTTAGCTCGTTTGGATGTAATTCGATAAATATACACACATTGCTATTATGGTGCCGCGCTCGTGCGTTAACGTCATCGGCGGTCTCATCGACATGCGCCTATCTAACTGTTGCATTTGAAGGAAGAGACAACAACAGACACATACGAAACCCCATCGGAACTCCCCGTTTCCGATCGTAATACAGATTCGATGGGAAAGAAAAACACCAAACATAAACAAATGGCAAAACGACGGTCCCTCTAGCCAATCCCTAGCATTCGAAGGTATCGGAATCATGATGATGGCGTTTCGAAACACGACGACTTCACCGACACCGACACATCCGGCATGCACTCCCTCTAACAGTAAGAAAAAGACGGGAAAATGTCCACCCACAAAAGTAGTCAACGGCTCACGACATGTAATGGCGTAACGTAACGGAGAGCATACTGGAGTGTGTTCGTTTCGTTACCAGTTTTGCATAATATACGTGCCAAATCGAGAGGCCACACTTGAGGCAAAAGCCGATGACAGGCACACGGTGTCCACGAGTAACAGGCACGTTCGTCACAGTGCAAGATCGCGCGCGCCCTGCTGGACACTCCCGGTGGATGGACGCGAATTGCGAGCGATAATGAATGCGATGCGGTCACAGCGCGCAAACAACGCACACCTAAATGGTACTAACGAAGTGAAAAAAAATCCCGCTCCATGTCCAGTTCCAGTATCAAACGCCAATGTCGCATGATACCCCGATGACTTTGGTGGGAATGTGTATGTTTAGCATTACGAAGGGTGCACGATTTTCTCTTCCCTTTAATAGCGTTACTGCGTCGGAAGGGTTGACCGATGGATGGATGGAGAGCGATAGGAATTTGATTAAATTCCGATATCATTATCATGCACTATGAGCCAATGAAAGGTATGTATGTACTAAAATAGGGGGCTAGGTTATGTCATTTGCATGGCAATTTTATTTGATTACGTTACAAAAGTCATGTAACTAATCAAAGATTAAATTCATAAACTAGTATGGTAGTTAATTAAAAATCTATTTTACTGCAACTGGGTGTGTGTGTTTGTGTGTGTTGATAAATGATTTGGTGTGAGTATTTTTATTGCATTCATGTTCCATTATTTGTCAGCATCAGTAGTAGAAGCATCCAGCGCATTCTATCAGCAGAGAGTGTTGTGGTTTATACAGCCGAGAAATCATTGGGGCATAACTCCGCAAAAAAGTGCCAACAAATCATGCGTAAAATTATTCTTCGTGGATCATAACTTTTGTGCCAGATTTCGTACATAGGGAACATAAAATGGGTAGATTAAAATGACTTCATTTATGAAGATCGTTGAAGCTACGGAAGGCACAGAGTTACTTGCTTCCGTCATTGTTAAATCATGAGAACCCTAAAATCTTAATCTCCAGTTCCTTTCTCAACATATTGTTCTAAATATATACTAATGTTAACCAGAAAAATTTAGCAAAAATGCCAACAACAAGTTATCTAGGTTTTAGTCAGTATTGATATCGATGCCAGTTGGAAAATTCTAAATTATTTCGTTGTTTTTTTGGAAATCGAATAACATACATAGGTATAGGAAATGATAAACAAACTTCGCTTTGACCATTTTTACAAGTTTCAGCAATATATCAAAGGTTTAGAATTATTTCGGAGATAATGTTGAATCTGAAAACTCACAGGTACCGTAGTTTCGGAATTTGAAACGACTTCAGGAATACGTTTATAATTCAATTATTCCTCAGGACCAGAGATTTCTGAATTTACAACACAACTCAAAACTAAGCTTCAAGCTTAATCAATGAACCGGTTGCATGCTGTACAAAAGATATATATGGGAATCGGCGTGCAATGCAATCACGTTCTTAACGCTCAACAAAGCACTAGGTCAGACTTGTCATGCAACAGCTTATTGGACTTTATTTTACCACATAACCAGTTAGACAGCCCGTGTTAAAAGTGACCGCTGGTCAAAATCCACACCAAAACACGCTACCGTGCGATCGACCCGCAGTTCGGTACATTGATTTTGGCAAATAAATTTCTTCAACGTTTTCGAGACGAAGTACTAGCTATCGAGCAGCAGACATAGAGCGCAATACTGGCAATCATTGCTGGTTGGTAGAGTTCACGATGCACACTACGTGTAAACAGAAATGTCCACCTTTGTATTTGTAGGATAACAATAAAATTCCTAAAGAACAGCTCATGTAGAAAATGATTGGTATAAGTTCTGTCGGTACAGCTGATTTTAAGAAAGACATACTGGAACCTTGTAGAATGTCTAGTTGCTTCTACCCGGTCAATCGAATTCTACCACAGCACTTTTTAAAAGATAAAAGATACGTTGCAGAATTCATCCATCATCTGACAAAAAACGCAAGAAAACACACAGTCGCTAGACATTACTTTTGCTCGTGTTTATCAATCAAATCTCAGGCTGGATAAGACCTGAGAAAGTGTTCATGAAAAGTTTATACCAATTAACAAAGTTTGCCCGTCAAGGTCAATGTTCCTCGAGCAGTCTGTGCTGCATAACAAGTCTAGCCGCCATTAATGTGTAGCTAAATTAAGTCCAACAAACGACCATAGGCTAAAACAGCTCACTACTACAGGTGGTACTAAAGATTTAAATCAGAAACAAAATTTTCATAACCAACAAATCCTCTCCTAAACACCTTTTTCCTTCCACGCACCTCAATCAATAATAAAAAAAAGCCCTCGCCTCGCCTGGACACATCAAAGGGAAAACAATCAAAACCAACAGCAACAAAAAACCGTAGTCGTAGCAACATTATTATTGGCGGCTGTTTAAAACTCGCTCATTAGGAAGCATTTTCGGTCCGATTTCCTTCCGTCCGGACCGGCTCGTCATGGTGGAAGGTGCCTTCTAGCCACACAACACGCAGTAGTAGCTAGGCGCCCGTGTTGGTGTTGTGGAGAGCATAAATAACAATTCACGGTCGAAAAGCGAAGCGATAAAAGTCAAATCATCGTCAGCACCCGGGCAGAGCTGCCCACCGAATTTGGAGGAATTTCGTCCGGGTGAGGGCTTTTTTTTCACCGCCTGTTTGCTGATAAGTGAATTCTAATTGTGTACGTCACGAACGAACGAAAGCCCCATACAATGAATGGTCGTGCAAACTGTTGAATTTGGAAGGCACTTGTCGAATACAGTTTTTCCCCGCATCGGAAGGAAATAGAGAACAATAATCCTCTTCATTATTATCGAAGGCACGTCCAGAGAGTGTGAGACTTCTTTAATCAGACATTGACACTGTGCATGCCACAGACAGAGTCGTCTGTTTGGACGTGAACGCCCAACTAAAGAACACATTTTTTAGGGCCATTTCGTGTCGTTTGATTCCACACCTTTCGCCAACAGCTTATCAATCCGTCAAGTGGTGAAGCAATGCTTGACACGGTTCTTACTCACCTTTCAAACGCACACGGAAATGCGAACGCAGGAATGTCGGCGGTAACCTTCGCATCCTTGAACGACTCCGGGAAGCTTTCCACGATGTGACCCGGCGCAGAGTCGTCTGCCGTACCCGGGGCAATTTCGCACCAGAACTCAAACAGTCGGCTGACATCCTCCCTAGAAAGAAAGAAAAACAGCATGAGTCAAGAAACACGATAAGAAAAGGGTATTTTATGATTCAGAACATTCCAAATGGGGACCTGGCACGCACGCACGGGTTCGATGAATGTGGGGGGAATTCTGAAGCAGAGCTACAAATTGACGTTTGGAACGTTTTAGATACGCCTGCTTAGACACGAAAGCGTGGCTGAATAAAATAAACTACAATTGAGGTACTTCTAGTCATCCAAAAGAACCTGTCAAAGTATTTTCTTCGGCAACCACCGAAACCATCGCGCATTGAGCCTCTGCTTGTTGGGGCAGGCTCCGGAATCCCAGCTCGCTCGCTCGTGCCGTATTTTCCAACCGAAAGGGCACACCTTATTTTTCCTTACTTGAGCAGAAAATGTAGAGCACACAAGGGCAAGGAAGAAGATGCAAGAAAAGGACGCCTACGATGAAAATTGAGGCAGCGAGAAAAACGGGCCTTTTTAGCGTACGTGAGACACTTTTCTCAACAAGACGATGGGGAAGGAAAAACGACCAGAACGAAGGAAAATTGGTCCCTCTGTCGATCTCGCTCTTGTGTGGTTTCATGCACGGGATGGGAGATATTATTAAGGCAATGGTGTTGTTTAGGTCGAGATAAGACTTGTGAACAGAAAAAAAAAGAAATAAATCAGCAGCTGTAGTAGTAGTAGCACATACACATAGACGCACATACACACACAACCACATACTACCGCGTGAATAGCGCTCATCTCATCTCACATTTTCGTCCTTCAGGGACTCTTTTTCTCTCATGCTCTCCTTTTTTCCCTTTCGGAACGCGATGCTGTGGGATGCTGGGCAAAATGCTGATACGGTTCTCTGCCTTGCTCGTTGCTCTTTGCGATTCGGCCTAGATTTTCTTCTATTCTTTCACGGCCTAACCTCGCCCGTTGTCCTTGTGACCATTGCGCGTGATGAATGAATGACCCACACAATGAAACAAGCAGGGACAGCTAGCAAAAAACTGGGCCCTTCGCCTCTCTCACGCAGCAGCCGTGCACTTGTGATTTACTACGGTTGGAGCAGTTTGAGACAGGTCAATGAGCAAAGTGCTTACGGTGCTGCTTCTGCTGGTGCTATCTTGAAGTACTTACTTTATTCGGGAGTTCATGTCACTCCGAAGGGCCTCCCCAGGGAATGTGGGGGAGCAGTGGGGCACAGCTTCACACTACACTTGGGACAGTAGTAGCGTATGTACTAGCCTCTGGATTCACACAAACACACACACAGCCTCCCACTGTCACTAACACTTGTACAATCGTGAAGCAATCACAAGCTGATTACAGCTCTTTCAAGACGCGCCCACAGCCTCACTCGATCGATCTGGAGAAGCTCTTGCAATGATTGCTGCTTTTACACACAAAAACCACACAGGTACACACGGCCGATGCTCCGGAAGCATACGAGACACGTACGGTGCACAGAATCTACACCATTCACAATACAAAACACACAAATGCACACACACACTCGCATACACGCCCTGATTGCACTTCAAACTGCACTGGCAGTGCACGCAAAGACGACACTAGAAACTTCCGAGGGTGATATTTTCTGATGGGATTTATATTTCTTCTCTATTGCTTCTACATCTTCAAACTGCAACCCTAGGGTGATATGAGCTGGTGCAGCAGCTCCTGCACAAAATACACAAACACGCACACACACACACACACTTACACTTGCACACGTGCGGGGAACACTGGGCGAATCTATTGTTTCGAAGGTTGCCTTTTGCTACCGAACATCTTGTGAACGATATGGACTTTTGCGTTTACGGTAGCACAAAGGGACACACAACACTACCGTCCAGCACAACCACAGCAAGGAAGCACACACGAAAATTACGGGAGACGACACATCGATGTGCTTCAATTGTTTATTCGCTTGCAAATACAACAGGCTCTCACTTATCCGTGACCAGTGCAAGCAAATGCCCGGATAATCGGAATTGTTGTTTGTGACGTAAAAAAGGGTATGTTTATCAGACGTAGTTCAGTTCTGGAAGTTTCAAACAAAAACGCATTTAGCGTAAAATTCAAGTGGAATTTTGTATTTAAATTTATCAACCGAAGTCATAAAAGTACGGCATAAATAGCATAAGTAATCCTAATTCACAAGAATAATTCAAGCGCTACGCTGACAAAACAGCTCCAAGGATGGTGCTTTCTTTCTATGCTCAAATAAATCGCTCTACAAACAGTGTATGCAAGAATATGCTTGCAGATACTGAGAATGCTATTAAATGAAATCAAAATTTGTAAGCAAATGAACATAATTCATGTCATACAAAGTACAAATTATTGTAATGTAAACTAATAATTTCATTGTTTTCAAATCCCTGAACATTAGCAACGCCCTCTATGTGTGAGACGCTGTTAAGAGTTAGCAAATGGTTGGGAAAAATGCTACCGTTGAGAAATAGCAAAATAGCAAAAGACAATAAAGTTGCTAAAGTTACGAAAGTAAATTCAAAATCAGATTGATCGGTTGATTAGTTAGTCTGAAGAGACTTTGAGTTGTTAAGTTTCATTTTTCCCTTGAATCCAATGTTTCAAATTTGACTTTTTGGCTTTTTCAAATTTTATGAAGTTTCTGATTTTGTTGTCTCACTAGTTTTAGCTATGTTTAGTAAAAAGTTAATCAGAATCGAAATCCAACATTTGCTTGTTTTTTCCGAAATCTCTAACTGCTTCTTGGATCTTCATATTCAAGATGTTTGGCACTATCATTACTGGCTTCCTAGACTTAATTCTACCCACAGGTAACTTAATCTAAGCCACAACAAACCAGGTCAATTCGTTAAATATTGCAACAGCACTTAGGTTTTATAAAATTATTTGTTTTATTCTATTATTCAAGCCTGTACGGTTCAGTCGTTATAAAGTAATAAACGTACTTCTAAAAGGCTCAGAACTCAACAGTATACGTTGTCTTAAAATATTCGAGCTCCAAAGCATATTTAAGCGTAGCTAAATGTTTAATTTCAAAATCAATGATTTTGTTAGAATTTTCAAAAGCATCTGTTGTTATATTTTTCTTAATGAATTTAAACTAACACAGTATTTATGATGGGAGTTATTTCTGGACCTATCAATTCAGTTCCATCTGCCCCATATCCCACGGTCCTGTTTATTTAAATCATTTGAGGATCGAAGGCAGTGCCTCACGATGGATGCCATCGTTAAAATAGCAGCAATCGCATTGGATGGGCCGTGGTATACAAATCAAAACGCATTCGATTTCATTGATTGATTTTTACTTTCGTGCAGCACAGTTACAATGCACACGATGACATTGGAACCCATTTGCATATTGTATGTGCAAAAAAATGGCCTCTTATTGCTTACCAAACGTAACCCTTCGGTACCATTTAGTTCACATTCATGTGCTCAAATCTGTTTCAAAACCAAATATCAGTCAAGTTTGCTATCCGATTGAACCTATCCACAAGTAACGGATGCATTGCGGATTCACTGACACCGCATTTGTGTGATTGTTGCACTGACCTGCATTTCACGGTCCGTTATGTGATTATTTGATTACTATCGATTCACAATCCGATACGCAGCGGATCGGTGAATCGATCGTACTGCCGCGTGTATCGGCACACGTGTATGCACCTTAATCCAACTGAACGTGTGCACTTTTCCTAAGCGTTTTCTTCCGGCGTGGCCATCGCAACCAATCGGGTAACATTATAAATTCGTGTCCGCTATTCCAGCGAAACAACATTGTTATTGATTGTTATCTAACACCTTCCTATTTTCGGAGTGGCTTTCGTTATGGCTACCAGAGCGAACTCGGGTGGCCATAGTAGACAGTAGGGAGCATCGGAAAGGTGCACCACAAGTTCCGGTAAGGTTTGGAGGCTTATTGGAAACGCATTAATACATAATTGTCGCCAGTTCAATAACGTACCCACACACCGCGACTTGGTGGCATCCGGTTTGTAGCTGTGTCTGGAGAGAGCTAACGATAGACAGTGCACGTGCCCTCGCAGTGTATCATTTAGAGCTGGCAGAGAAAACTAAAGCGGTAGAGCTGATGTGTGAAAATCGTTGCATTCTAAAGCGAACGATAATCTAATGATCGTTTAATATTGCTAGTGTTCAATAATTATGAGCAAATGCTGTTCAACAAAAATTGCTTGTTAATAACAAACTTGTTCTTTGTACTCGCATTTTCCACTGGTTTGTTTCCGTGAGCGCTGTACTCGAGATTAACAGCCAAGCTTGACATGTAATTGCACGTATTTTCACATATTAATTCCATACGGTGTCCGACCCACCGGCCAGCTGTGCTTCCTGTATTCCATCTCATCAACTGTTCGCACGGTGTACGGGAAACCATCCGTCCGAATGTCCGATTGCTGTCCTCCGACCCGTATCAATCGTGTTCTCCCTTCCATTCGGTTCCAATCAAGGATCGGGACGGATTGGGGACGTTCGACAATTTTACAGCATACCAATTAGGCTCCGGTTGATTGGATAGCATTAATTGGCATTATTGTAGCAGAAACGTTTTCGGAACAATTTGAGGAAGGCTTTCATTCCGATCAGTTCTCGGGATTAAGCTGTAATTGAGAGCTTTTGCCGAGCGACAAAGAGTTATTTGTCCGACGGTGGGTGGGTGAGACTCTTTTTTTTTAACACAAATTTAAAACATGTTCGAATGTCGATACTTTTCCCTTTCTATCACACCCAAATGTCTGCACATTTTGTGTTTTATTGTATAAAATGCAAATAATTGTGATGTGCTGCTTCAAGCAAAGTGCGCATATAAAAATACGATTAACCTGCGTAATAAATACAATTGATTGCTATTTAGCAAGTGAGTTAACATGCTTTCAGTTAAAACGCACCAAGCGTGTGATTAATAAACATGAAAACACCGAAATTGATGCGCCATTGAAAGGCTTTCAAAACACCTTCCACACACACAATACTTCCCCAATGATTGATGGTTAATGTTTTCGCAATATTTCTTTTAGGCTTCAGTTTTTCTTTTTCCATTTCACTCCCACAATGTGACCCTTTCGCGTAAATTTATATGCCATAAATGTCCGCCACATGTACCGGGCCAACATTGTTCCTCCTTGTTACGAACAAAAAAGCTTCAAGAATGATGAAACCGCCGCTATGAAACCAGCACCAGCCAGCCGAAAGCCAAAAAATGAATGGAGATCATTCGCCATCGCAAACAAAAAAAAAACGAGAGGGAAAAACGGTGCAAGAAACATGGTCCCATAACTCAGTACATTGATCGGTAGCTATTTATAATTCCGTGCAATCAATTTTATATGATGCACAAAGGATGCCGGCCGGTGCACGGTGAACAGTTTATAATTAAGTTTTTAAATTTTATCGCCCCAAGAGTGAAAGCAACCGAGGGGGGTTACACTACGGCGGGGGAGTGAGGGTGAAGGAGGAGAAAGCGATGCAAAAGTTAAATATCGGTATCGTCTTGCAAATGCAATACCGATGGGAAGGGAAAACTCGGAAAATGAAGGACACTCGACTAGTGCGAATGGTAGAAATAATTAAACCTTACACCAGCCCTGTGTGACGTCGTGAAATATTGGCCGTAGGAAGTAATTCCAACGGGAATAGGAGCGAAAGAATATGTAAAAAAAAAAAGAAATTTAATTACTTGACGTTTGCAAAGGTATAAAGCACTTCCATTTATCAATGAATCGAATAAAAAAAAATGGAAAACTTGCCCGTGCTTAATATAGCTCGAATAAGGTTGAATAATGTTGCTGTTAAATAGCAGTTCCAAAGACCCTAATGTGATCCAATTTAAATCCAACACCCACAGCGAAGTGTCGATGAGAAATAGTTTGTAAGTTTTGTTGCACCTGCAGGCCAACGCGAAAAAAAGCTCAATAAAAGCTCACCATCCTATCCCACGCAGAGTGCAGCCTAATTGGAATTAGAAACATGACGCCCAGAACCGTGCAAGACACGCTAATTAAGATCATCTGGTAGAAAACGGGACGGCGGGACAATGTTATAATAAAAGATACAAATGCACACACCATTAAACCAGCAACATGAATCAAACGGCAATGAAGCATTACCATGCAGCCCCGTGCATGATGGCGG
Source organism: Anopheles maculatus (assembly GCA_002091835.1). Taxonomy (NCBI): domain Eukaryota; kingdom Metazoa; phylum Arthropoda; class Insecta; order Diptera; family Culicidae; genus Anopheles; species Anopheles maculatus. The sequence continues at coordinate 80,685 of KZ061761.1, forward strand.
CTGGGACGCTCATTACGATTAGCGTTTACATATGCATTTATTGGCACGCGTACGAGTGTTGTGTGAGTGCTGTGCTGTGGTGTCGCAGCGGCTTTTCACTTACCAGTTTGTCGATGTGCAAATGTTCGCGGTTCACCGCGAATCCGACATGCAAACAGCGAACCGAGCGGCCCATTAAAAATCCGAAAGCAACCATTAAAAGCACCAATAAAACATTAGCATCCGCAAATGTACTGTTGTGATGGTGTTACTGGGACACCTTTCCTCGTATCTCGTGCGTCTGCGACACTTGGCCAATGGATGGGCAATAACGTTGGGGATGGGTACACGGTAATGTCTGTTTGAAGGTACTACACGAAGATGGCTTCGGTACGTTTCGATGCAGGAAGGTCAATGTTCACGGGAAAGTTCTTGTGGAAATTAACATTCTGCACAATATTTATTCGAATAATTTAAAATTGTTTGTAAATTTGTGACAAAAACAAATCCTTAAAGCTGCCGGCAATCGATTTTCCTTAAAAATTAACCAAATATCATTGCATACATGAAGGCGTTTTAAATCGAATAATCTCAAATATTGGAGATTTCGTAGCCGATAGCAGTCCTCACACGGCTCACACGTTCGAATACCATTCGGACCGTTTCCCAGTTATGATGACTGATTGTCCGACTAAGTGCTATTAAAAAAGGCTATAAAATCATTAGATAACCGGCATGACCTAGCAAGTCGTTAAACCAAGAAGCAGATGTTCATTGAAGTCAAAACTTTTCTTCTTCTTTGGTTTGAGTGGTGCTTGACTTTAACTTAATTTTTGCTGAACAGTCAGACCTACGTACAGGAAGATACCCGGTTCCGCCATGTGCAGTCCAGTGCTGTGGTAACTATTATCAATCGTGATACATGCAATTCTTGACAACGTCCTTGGTTCATCTATTTTAATCTGACAATAACATTTTTTGATTGTTAAGCTTTTGATCCCATAATAAAGCATTAATTTTATCTAAATTAGACCTGTTGGGCTAAGAGCCAACGGAATATTTTACATTCGAGATCTCCTTGGACCAGCAACGCTGTGTTATCATGCCTGCAACTAACAGAAAATCCATCGACGCCTAGCTTCTTGACAATCAGATTGACTCAATGGCTCAATCTTGGCTCAATCAGAAAGAAGAACTTGGCCTAACGACCTCTTAGGTCATGCCTGCCATTTCTGGCTTACTAGACTTATTGTTACCGCATAGTTGGATAGTCAGTCCTCACTATGGGGGAACGGCCCAGATGAGACTTGAACCCCGGTCCTGCCGTGTGAAGACCGGCGCCGCTGTCGCATCTACCACCGGGCCGCCCACTTCTCATTGCAAGAGGTGAATGACACCGAAATCGATAGTTGCTCAGAAGGATTTTTCGGATGACCGTCACCGTCATTCATTGTACTTTACTTGTGTCATTCATTTGAACTTTATCACATTAATCATAGATGCATTAAAATTTTCGAACTTTGTCGTTTCATCTTTACTTACTTACTTACTTACTTACTTACTTATCAGGCTTCGTGGTCTTGGTCTGCTACAACATTCCTCGATACCGCTAACGGTCTAGCGCCGTCGTCTGCCAATCCAATATCCCGGCCGTTCTGGCGGACGCATCAACGCCATCACTCCATCTCAGTTTAGGCCTACTACGCCTGCTCTGTCCGTGTGGACGGTCTAAAAGGACTTTACGAGCTGGGTCACACATACGGGGCCGAAAATCCTTCTGAGCATCGTCCTCTCGAACGCGGCTAAAAGGGTTTCGTCAGTTTTGAACAGAGTTCATGTCTCAGAGGGGTATGTGAGTACTGGGACTATAAAGGTTCTATACAGTCCCAGCTTTGTCCGTCGCAACATGTATTTTGAATGAAGAAGTTTCCTCGTTGCCGTTGCATCTTCTTCTTCTACTTTTGTGGCTTAGCGTTTACATATGCATTTATTGGCACGCGTACGAGTGTTGTGTGAGTGCTGTGCTGTGGTGTCGCAGCGGCTTTTCACTTACCAGTTTGTCGATGTGCAAATGTTCGCGGTTCACCGCGAATCCGACATGCAAACAGCGAACCGAGCGGCCCATTAAAAATCCGAAAGCAACCATTAAAAGCACCAATAAAACATTAGCATCCGCAAATGTACTGTTGTGATGGTGTTACTGGGACACCTTTCCTCGTATCTCGTGCGTCTGCGACACTTGGCCAATGGATGGGCAATAACGTTGGGGATGGGTACACGGTAATGTCTGTTTGAAGGTACTACACGAAGATGGCTTCGGTACGTTTCGATGCAGGAAGGTCAATGTTCACGGGAAAGTTCTTGTGGAAATTAACATTCTGCACAATATTTATTCGAATAATTTAAAATTGTTTGTAAATTTGTGACAAAAACAAATCCTTAAAGCTGCCGGCAATCGATTTTCCTTAAAAATTAACCAAATATCATTGCATACATGAAGGCGTTTTAAATCGAATAATCTCAAATATTGGAGATTTCGTAGCCGATAGCAGTCCTCACACGGCTCACACGTTCGAATACCATTCGGACCGTTTCCCAGTTATGATGACTGATTGTCCGACTAAGTGCTATTAAAAAAGGCTATAAAATCATTAGATAACCGGCATGACCTAGCAAGTCGTTAAACCAAGAAGCAGATGTTCATTGAAGTCAAAACTTTTCTTCTTCTTTGGTTTGAGTGGTGCTTGACTTTAACTTAATTTTTGCTGAACAGTCAGACCTACGTACAGGAAGATACCCGGTTCCGCCATGTGCAGTCCAGTGCTGTGGTAACTATTATCAATCGTGATACATGCAATTCTTGACAACGTCCTTGGTTCATCTATTTTAATCTGACAATAACATTTTTTGATTGTTAAGCTTTTGATCCCATAATAAAGCATTAATTTTATCTAAATTAGACCTGTTGGGCTAAGAGCCAACGGAATATTTTACATTCGAGATCTCCTTGGACCAGCAACGCTGTGTTATCATGCCTGCAACTAACAGAAAATCCATCGACGCCTAGCTTCTTGACAATCAGATTGACTCAATGGCTCAATCTTGGCTCAATCAGAAAGAAGAACTTGGCCTAACGACCTCTTAGGTCATGCCTGCCATTTCTGGCTTACTAGACTTATTGTTACCGCATAGTTGGATAGTCAGTCCTCACTATGGGGGAACGGCCCAGATGAGACTTGAACCCCGGTCCTGCCGTGTGAAGACCGGCGCCGCTGTCGCATCAACCACCGGGCCACCCCTAACTCAGCCAATGACTCTACTCTAAACGATAAATCTATACGTCCCGGTGAGATCGTTCCGTGCTAGGAGGTTACTTGACATGATGTCTCACGGTATAATTTCCTGTGACCCTTAATTCTCCCCTTACTAGAATCTTAAATATTCTAGCGACTCCTCCAATTAATCGCTCCTTGTTCGAGGTTGCTAAAGGAGTCCTATGCGCCCACCGTTAGATCCGTCACTGTCCATAACATGCCATTCTCTTTTGTATGAGCTGATATTAACCTTTGGCGTAGGTAATTGATTTGATCGTTCTATACTGATATTGGTGAAGGAAAACTCATTTCGGAATGAATGAACGTTCCATTCTATCATGCAGAACGGTCCAGTGGAACTTTCTTTAGGGTTGGTCACATGACAATATTCCTTTCCGGAAACTTAAGTGAATATTTCTCAGAACACTGGACAATAGTGTGTAGTACAGATGTTTGCTGGTTTTGTCGAGCGGGTAGTAGTTTTTCGTGGAAATGACTACGAAAGATATGTTGGTACAATACATTGGCCAACCTTAATTTTCTGAAATTTCACTGCAATCTCGAATCGCTTTTATACATGATCGGAATTGAAGTCTTACTACAACTGCTAAGCACCAATATGCTGTTATGATCTAGCAAATCATAATACATATAATATACCAATTCTGGCTACATTATCAAATATTTGAAATTCATTCAATTTGAAAACAAGAATAAAACCAAGGAAGGTATCATTCATGCACTCAAATTAAATATAATTAGGTCGATGTACATCTCAGTCATAGTAAAAGTCGTTTGTAACAGATAACAAAACCCCCAGAGATGATTGAACAATTCTCCAAAGATAATAAAGTCCAACAAATTCTCAGTACACCGTATTAAAACATTCCCAATCTGTCCCATTCGTTCACTGTGGCAAATAACTCTTTCCAATCACATGACTAACCTTCAGACAAACGTGGAACCTCATGAAACAGCAAAGCCGTAGCGTAATCGTTACGATATAATCTTCTAGTCACCTGTCAGGCGATACAGTCCGAACCTGCTCGAAGGGTAGATCGTACGGTAGATGTATTTTCTACGTACTGGTCCCCCACAGTGTAGTAGCCGGCAATCAGATGTGAAGAAATGAATTTAAATAATTAATTACCCCACCTTGGAGTGACCGAACATCGGGGCAGATGTTACGCCGTCTGTACAGTTTCGTGTAAGGGGGCGTTCTGTTCTGTTTTAGTCTCGAAACGATTTTCTTTAATGTTGATATTAAAATTAAGCATATTATGATTCTGTACCGGAAAGTTGAGCTTATCGAACCGGAGATTATTTTGCAGGACTTTATTTGTGTTGTGTAGCTTCGTGGATAAAACCAAAAAAAAACCGGCCCTTCAAACCAAATGGTACGTCCGAGAAGTGACATTGAGAAACTTTTGACCAGTTCAACTGCAAGACCTGCAAAAAACAACCAGACAAACATCTGTAGCTGTACATTGGCTTACAACGAGGACCATGTGAGGCTTTTAGTATTATTCTTCAGCAAAACTGCTTAATGCGTCTGCATGGTTGGACGATGTGGCTAAAAATGTTCGTTCCGGGTGAAGAAATACGAAATAGACAATCCAGGTGATACGGATTGGTCTTGGCGATGGAAGCTTTTTGCCGTTTTCCGTTCGCTGCTTGTTCAGATTGAACCGGAACAACTTTTTTTTTATCCCCGGTAGCACGAAACGTACCAGGGAAGGAAGTTCCCTGGCCTCAGCTGTACCTGCTGTGGGTGCTTTACCCTTCTAGTTTGAGGGCAATTTTTGGAGCATATTCACTCCACTGCATCCACCGAAGCGTGTCCATGGCGCACTGGGAGGAAACAAAAAGAGAGACCGAAACTTCTCTTCTGGTGGGTTATGCTTCGTCTATTTGTTTCGGTAAGTCGGAGTGAGGCTTTTTGTGGGATGTTTCTTCACATCATGCCACACATGCAGTGGTTGAAGTTCCATCTTTAACCATCGGATGTTTGGTCGGGTTTATTTTTTTTTTGTTTCATTCAAGGTAAAACAAGACTAAACGTGTGCGGTTTGCTTGAGGTGTGAATAAATTCCCATCAAAAGCAGCAAGCTTCCCGGCACGAACCGGCAAAACTTCCAATCCCGCAGCATTGCCGGACATGGTGGCATGTTTTAGGTCATTGCGGTCATCTCATTATAAGTTTTTAAGCTTCAAAGAACCGAGGAATGGGTGGCATGCGCTTCCGTACGGGAGGAATTTATTGGTCATCCCGCTTTCACCACACACTGGCACACTGCAACAATATCAGACAATTACTTTTTGTAATTTTAAACTGACAAAATAAAGCATCTTCAATCTGCATAATGTGTTTCGAATGTGAAATGTCGTACATAAACAGCTGCCGATATTTGAATATTCCTCTCACGCGACCGGCGTCTAGCAGGCGCAGCGGTGCGGTGCATATGTTATGCTGAAGAGAAGTTTTTTGTTGTTGTTGTGGTTGGGTTTACGCTGGCCAACGCTTCTCTTCCTGAATGCTGCTGCATAAACATAAGTACACCCAGACGGAGCCGAAGTTTGGGTAAGCCATGCGACCAAGATTTCTTCACGGTCGATAAGAAGAACGTGTGCACTTGACATGTCGCACCAAAGTCGAGATTGCTTGAAGGGTGCGAGATTGTGCATAAGTAGCTGTAATTAACATTCGCAGGATGGTGGCGTATGGTGCCAAGAACAAAACAAAAGAATCTGATAACATTGATGCGGGTGTCTGTACGGTGGCGTCAGCAAACGGTCGGTGGCGTGTGTTTTTGCACGCTTGTGAGAAAAATGTTAGCATGAAATGTTTGCAAAGAGCAGCAAAGATTAATCAATTTCTTTTGAATGTGTTGATGTCTTTGAGTGAGGGAAATGTTGAACAACATTTTGTCATTTGACGGAAAAAAACTAATAAAAACTTTCTGTTGAGCTACGTGTTCGTGAGCTGCATATGACTGTTAATCGATTTATTTCAAAACATAACACAAGCTATCTTATTTTTTGATTCGTTTTTATTGTTTTTTAATGTGTTTAAATTTTTGTTAAAGTTTTATTATAAAATAGTCCGAAAAGCTTGAGACAGTCATAAACGTCAGTTATTATAAAATAGTCCGAAAAGCTTGAGACAGTCATAAACGTCAGTAAAATTTGTACCAAGAGATTTAAAGCAGCTTCACTGGTTATAAGCATAATGGTTATAAGTACAATAGGTAATAAGTAACAAGTCGATGCAAAGTAAGTTTAAGTATTAGTAATAACTAGAATGTAAGCTTTAATATAATCTAGTTAGATTAAGGCTCTGCTCACGGGGTAGGACCCGAGGCTCTGTAAAGGGACACATAGGCTCTCCTACGCAACTAATATTCCTACACGTCCCTGTCGTGCAGAGTGGTAACCTGCTCCCCCGTATATCCAAGCTTGGGTAAACGGGCCAGTCCCAACCCCTTGGGCGGATGGTGAAGCACGGCTGAACAGGAGAGGGGCGGGCAGAACGGGTAACCGGACTGTCTGAACGTCGGGTGGGTTACCAGACGAAAAACCAAACCACCACGAGGTCCTCCAGAGGTACTGGGGGCTTGAGCGCAGGGCCAGTCACCCTGCCTCAAGTATCCAACGGACTACTGAAAGTTACAATAATTTCTCGAGACCCGGACCCAACGATTCTAGCCGCGACGGACGAAGCTGGGACTGTACAAAACCTTTATAGTCCCAGTACTCACATACGCCTCTGAGATATGGACTTTGTCCAAAACTGACGAAACCCTCCTAGCCGCGTTCGAGAGGAAGATGCTCAGAAGGATTTTTGGACCCTTATGTGTGGAAGGACAATGGAGGAGCCGCTACAATGACGAGCTCTATGAGCTGTACGGTGATCTCACTATCGTGCAGCGAATTAGGCTCGCCAAGCTCCGGTGGGCTGGTCATGTCATGAGAATGGCAACGGACGACCCAGCCCGTAAAGTGCTTTTAGGCCGTCCACATGGACAGAGGAGGCGTGGTAGGCCCAAACTGAGATGGAGTGACGGCGTTGATGCGTCTGCCAGAACGGCCGGGATTATTGACACGACGACGGTGCTAGACCGTGAGCGGTATCGAGGATTGTTGCAGCAGGCCAAGACCGCGAAGCGGTAAGTAAGTAAGTAAGTTAGATTAAGATCGAACAGATATTGTGATTGTTATAGTTGATCCTGAGGCTAAAAGTTCAATAAGACTTCCTTTGAATCTACGAGAAACATAATCATGTTTTTTTGATCATTTGAATTTTTAATAAAAAGTAATAAAATATAAAGGAATAATATTATATTAATCTGTTTCTAAAGATATTCTACCAGAAATAACGAAAATATACTATTTTAAGGGGGGCGGCCCGGTGGTAGATGCGACAGCGGCGACGGTCTTCACACGGCAGGACCGGGGTTCAAATCTCATCTGGGTCGTTCCCCCATAGTGAGGACTGACTATCCAACTATGCGGTAACAATAAGTCTAGTTAGCCAGAAATGGCAGGCATGACCTAAGAGGTCGTTAGGCCAACAAAGAAGAAGATACTATTTTAGGTAGACACAAAATTTATTGTTCTATAGTTGAGTATTATTCTTCTTGTGAAAAGTATTTACTCTTCTTTGGCTCTACAACATCGAGATGTTTTGGCCTGCCATTACTGACTTGCTTGACTTGATTGTGCTCAATCCACAAAATCAATCCAATCCAGGGTTTCGAATGCTATCTACTATATCTTTTACACACAGTCAAGTGATATTTTTATTGGAATAACTAATATTATCTGCATACACGGTATACCAATTACTTAAGAAGCTCATCTTTAACACAACGTAAGCTAGATTCTTGGCTTTATATAAAGTTTGTAACTAAGTTTACTATAATTCCTCTAATGTTTTGATTGAAACTTTTTAGCTAGTGTAACAAGTTATTTTTTTATATTGTTGAGTCATATGATATTGTCCTATGCATTTTGGATGTGTGTTCTTTGTCTTTTTGGTGCTGATACTGAAGTCGAAGACTAGAGACTGCTCAAATGTAAGACGTAGGACCTGTGCATAGAGCTAAAAAATTAGGGTTTGATGAATATAAGTTTATAATTGTCTAACCAAAATTTGAATATGGGTATGTATTATAGAAAAACCAAGGCGACGCTACCCCAAGATAACTCAATGAATTTTGCAATCAATGAATAAAACAGCTCCTAGCATCACCATCCCCAAGTTCATGATCAACTTCCACACTCCCGGACCTCGCACCCTTTCACACACTTTTCCCAATCCATAGGTCACGGACAAAATGCGAAACGTCTCGTTCTCTCGCTTTCTCGAAATCCCATCGCGTACTCTCCCAACGGGGCGCGATGTTTTTCTTCCGGTCTGCCGGCATATTTTGATTGCCTGTTTGTTTTGATTCTTCCATTCGCTGCATACCGAACGGTGGCTCCAATCGGCAGCCTGGGGAGGCTACAAGATTTTTGACGCGTGCGCCAAAACTTCATGAACCAGAGCCAGGGTCGGCCGTAGCCGGGTCCCGATCTGGTGCTTTGTTCATCCGAGAAATCGGCGTTCATTCGCAAACGAACCCATGGCTACGTTTTCTGTTGAGCTATTTTGCTTTAAATTGCCGTAAGCATGCTGATGGGTGCAATGTTGCCTCCCCTCACTTAAAGCACGCACAGCAGGATAGCGAACTCGACACCCGTTTCACGAGAGGTGTCCCGTGGTGTGGTTATCTTCGGTTCGAGCGTTTGGTTCATGGTTTAGCGCAAAGGTTGCGACTTCGGCCAGCATCCGGCCGACAGTGCTTGTCGTAGGTTCGGTCGAAACGGACGCGATCCTTGGGACGCGTTGGTGAATTCGGGCTAGTGAATCACACACGGTGAACGGATCGTCGGCGACATTCTTGCACGACCTGCTCCAACGCACAATGGAGAGTGGTGTGGTCGAAGTGCATGGGTTCTCCAAGAATGCGTACAACATGTGATGTAATGTGGTGATGATGTCGAGATACGACTGCAAACGGATTAAAAGAATGTTCCTTTACGGTGGAGCACATTAAAATCATGGCAAGCAATGATATCTGCTGCTGAATACGATGGTGTGTAAGTGCAATGAGCATAAGAGTGGTGTTGCATGTTCACGTTACGGGGAAGCTTTAAAGTGTTAGGAGGTCTCATTGTGAATATATACTATTCCAAACGAGCTCTTTGCCTTCGAAAACGGAGGAGTGCTTTCTACTTGAGCTTAATTTAATTAACAAAATAACTTAAGCCCGATATTGCATTAGTGAACTGTCTGCTGCCGGGGAAACTATTTCTAATTTCGACATTCACTTCAAGTGCCATTCCCAAACAGCGATCTAAATCCTGCCAAGACGAATAACGCCAAACGTATACGTTGCATTCCATCGCAAACATATTAAAGCAAACGAGCTTAAAGCTTAAAGCACAACGCCATGTGAAGAACGATCGCTAATATGCTGTGGTGTGTGGTAAAGGTGAACGGAAAAATAACCCAAAAATTATGGCGATAGTAAAGCAAGGTAGCAAAATCACCCCTTCCTAAGCTTCGTTCCCTTTCCCTTCCTCTCAGCCTTATCTCGCGCGTCCCGCCCTTCCGTCATACCCCTTTCCCTGCGGCTAAGGACTCATTTCCGGTGGAGCAAGAAGGACCTTCTCCGGGTTTCGGTTGCGTACGCATTCGGTTGGTGGTGTTTGAAGAATTTAAAAATTTAAGAACGCACCGCATCGTTATGGCAGCGAAAGCAGTGAGGTCGATACTTGTGGCCTGTTTGTTTTTTGTTTTGGACTGACGGAGGTTTGCCAAGGATCACCATCTGCGTTTTGCGTGCGAATTCAATTGTGGCTGACGCGGATTTATATTTGTGTATTGCTGGTACACCCTGGTTTCTGGGTGTGGTTTAATGTTTGATTGTGCTGTGAGCTTTCCGGTTTTTTCTAAAAAGTGCTCCTGCAAGTAGTCTGATGTTTGGGCCGGATTGGATTTAGTCTAAAAGGAGAAAGATTAAATTATTCATCGCACGGATTGAGTAGCTTTAAAGTGGGGAAACAATAAAATCGTACCCTTAATACAAAACAAACGCTCCAAAATGAAGTTTGATAATTGTACTTTTGTATTTTAAAGAAAACTTTTAAAGTATAAAAATCACACATCAAATCAACCTCAACATTAGAGTGACTTTCCACAGAAAAATGCACAAGAATAGTCTTCCCCGTACGACAATTAAGATGCCCAAACACTTTGATAAGTTTCCCATTCGCTTGACACAATCAAACACCATTTGGGGGCTTGATTGGGGAACGTTCCACGAAATCCCGTCATCGGCTGTGTGCTTAGTCAAGGATGCCTACACAAATTCGGCCAATTTTCGCACCCTGCCCGTCTAGCCTGTCTGCTTCCGGCATCCCAAAAGTGTGTACAAATCAACCGTGAAGTTATTGGGATTGGGATTAGCTCCAGATTTCATGTATTGTGTGAGAAAGGTCGTGGCCAGGTTGGGCCGGTAGAGTCAATCTTCGGTTTTTGTTATCCTCGTTACGGTCGTCCACTGGTTGGTGATTTGTTTGAGTTTGTGCGTGTGCGTGTGTTTGTGTGATTTTTTTTACTTTCTTCGGCACATCACCGCTGCTGTCCATCTGCTTTTACGAGTGTATATTGGGTGGTTTTCTCTTTTTCCGGTGTATGTGTGTTTGTGTGCTTGTGTGCGGAAAAAAATGCTAGTGTTCGTTAAGGTGTGGTGCCAGTGATCCCCAAGCGGAAGCTTAAATCATTCAATGAAGTAAAGGTGAAGAAAAGAAAACATTAAGATTACAGGCACTGCTAACCTTCCACTGCGGAAAATTTCGACGGAAATCCTTGGCCGGTATTGACGGTGGGCATTACGGGCATTCGCGCTTGTGTGCAAGCTGGTTTTGTGATGTGTGCAAGCCGATGGAAAAGAAGATGTTATTCGATTAAATCGAGCGGAAAGTGATTTGATAAAGCAAATTGAAAAGAAAAGCTTACGGAAAACGATCGCCGGGAAAGCGGAAAGGCTTTCTTCTGTCCCAAAACAAATTTGTGTTTGCTTTCTCTTCTTCGTCGGTCAGTGCCAAAATAAAAAGGACGCATCATCCACAAGCGGGCCTTTCATCCGTTTTGGGCCGGTTGCACTCACAACGTACAGTTACGCTCCTAATTGCCAACCCGGAAGGACTTCATTACTGTGCAGGATTCTTGGCAGCGATCACCGGACGTACGCCCTTCTTTCCGAGCCCTGCAAAAAGGTAAGTAGAGCTACGCTTTTCCTCCTGTTTTCCCTTCTTTTAAGCAACATTATGAGCAGACGTTTAGTGGAAAGAAAAAAAAAAGCAATCGGGAATGCAAACCCATCCGGTTCCGGGAGAAGGCGTGCGTATCTTTGCACGTCCCTAATGGGTCACGGTGAATGGTTCGGTAAAGCTTTACTACTAATAGATTATCAACCAGCGAGCGAGTGGGTAACTTTTTAAAAGCTTCCTTTCATTTCCCTGCAAATGATCTACGCGGAACACATTGACTCGGGAGTTTTCGCGGCAAAAGTTTGGGGAAAAGTTGAACGGTGGGAAACAATTATTAGCGCTCGAGCTGTTGGCAAGTGTTCGTGCTAAACGGACCAACAGGAAATGCAGGAAAGCTAAAAGTTTGCCGCTTGGTGTACCGTGAAGCCGTTCCATCCGAAGGCGAAGAGCCTTTACTAAACTGGAACCGAGCACGAATTTAATTAACTGTCACTGAACACCAAAAATGGTGAGTGGCTTGTTTGGTTTTTGTGTACAGTTCGGCCCATTAAAAACGGATCGGCCATTTTGTGTCATTTAGTATGCAGACTAACCAGCAAGACACATCCGTCAAAGTTTGGAAGAATATTAAAGCTTTTTGTCTCACTTCTAACACAATCTGACAGGGCAATGAACGGACGCTGAAGTGCAAAACAGCGGTCGAACAACTCAACGCTGAAAGATTTTCCCTTTCATCAAGCTTCTCCGGAACTATTAAGCATCTTCTATTAAATTTCTTACCTCGCTGATTATGGTGAAAGCTTCCTGGATTCTCCTTACCTGCCGACGTTCTCCAGCTGCTTTACAATTCCGACCGACTTACCAGTTGAGCTGCGTCCCGTAAAGGCGCAACCGAAAGGAATTTAATGAAACATAATTAATCATTAGCCCGCTCGAAGCAGACGGTATCGGTGAAGGCTTTTTTATTGTTTGCAGTCTACCGAACAACGAGTTCAAGCCCAACAAAGCCGGCCCGGGAAGGCCCGTTCGCAACCGTTTACTTCCTTCGGTCTCAAGAACGCCTGGTGACAGATGAATCCATGAATTCGCATCGTTCCTCAAGATGGTGCACCACTTTAAGTGTCCTCCAGCCGCGTCGTGGATCCCGTTTTTCCACGAAATGATCTCATCGCGCTTAATTAATTAACCGGGTAGCTTGATGGTGACGGCGGGGCGCGTGGGACGCGTGATTGGCAATTTCGGTGAGGTGAGGTTAGGTTCGGTCCACTTTAAAGCGTGGATCACGTGGCGCGTTCGTGTGCGGAATCGCGTTTCAATTATGAAGCGATTATTCCACGGAAATTAGATTGCATTAGTAAATGGAAAACGATAGATTATTGAATTACAACCAATTAAGGGGTGGAAAGCTTGCGCGAACGGGAAAGCTTACATTTCCCGCTCATGGGATAGCAGATAACACAACGTTAGAATGTTATTGGGTAAAAATTTAATCTCAACCTAATTTTACTCCCAATTGTGCAATTCAATGTCCAATTTTTTCGAGAGTCAAATCTAGTTAGCTTTTTCCATGTTGTTCCCTCTGCAGCACCCGGCCCGGCAGGCCGACAAGCCACGGGAAAAATGCTCCTTAATGAACGTTTTTCATTTCATTACCGGCAAGATTTCGGCTCGCGGGTTTTCCGGTCTGTGTCGTGGCACGTTTTTTTTTCTTCCCGTTTCCCGGTCGCGCGCTTTGTGATCCGTTTTTGATGAAGTCTTCCCGGGGGCACCGAAACTCTCGAAAGCTTTTGCGAAAGTTTGAAGGCAAAAACTTTTTCACTACCTGTCCATGTCCCTGGGTTGACGGAGATGAAGGAAGTTGATGGTGAAATTATGATTTTTTGTTTGTTTCCTTCCAACATGCTCGTTCCAAGGAACGTCACATCTTTATGCTCATAAGGACAAGTCTATCAACGTTACCTTGTCTGCACACATTTCGTTTTCCCCCCCAAAAAAAAGAAAACAAGAAAAACAACCCCGGAACGGACGAAACTTTCCATTTCCTAGGATGCTGCACACCGTTGAATCGAACCGAGCAACGAAGCCTGCAAAGCCCGGCTTATCAATGTAAGCTTTAACGAGAGGTATATAAACCGGCAACCCGGGTTTCGGTTGCTGTCTGAGCAATTTTCCGCACCGAACCGTTAAGTGATGATAAAACGTGAAAAGTGAGCTTTTGCTAGGAACGCAGCGGAAGAATAGCGAGCTGCGCTGCGGTCGATTCGCTGACGGAGTTGGGCTTTATCTTTGGCCGCTTCTTCACAGCCTTTCGATTTCGTTTCTTTCTGCCACGTGCATCTCACTGCGTTACAACACACACACACCACGTTCATTATCCGTGCGGTAGCAGTCGACTGCAGTCGAACCGCGAAAGAAAAGTCATAAAGCTTGGGCGGTGTGCTCGGGCTATAATAAACATCGGCTACGGCTTACAACAACTGGGACGAAAACAAACCATAACCACTAATAGATTATCAACCAGCGAGCGAGTGGGTAACTTTTTAAAAGCTTCCTTTCATTTCCCTGCAAATGATCTACGCGGAACACATTGACTCGGGAGTTTTCGCGGCAAAAGTTTGGGGAAAAGTTGAACGGTGGGAAACAATTATTAGCGCTCGAGCTGTTGGCAAGTGTTCGTGCTAAACGGACCAACAGGAAATGCAGGAAAGCTAAAAGTTTGCCGCTTGGTGTACCGTGAAGCCGTTCCATCCGAAGGCGAAGAGCCTTTACTAAACTGGAACCGAGCACGAATTTAATTAACTGTCACTGAACACCAAAAATGGTGAGTGGCTTGTTTGGTTTTTGTGTACAGTTCGGCCCATTAAAAACGGATCGGCCATTTTGTGTCATTTAGTATGCAGACTAACCAGCAAGACACATCCGTCAAAGTTTGGAAGAATATTAAAGCTTTTTGTCTCACTTCTAACACAATCTGACAGGGCAATGAACGGACGCTGAAGTGCAAAACAGCGGTCGAACAACTCAACGCTGAAAGATTTTCCCTTTCATCAAGCTTCTCCGGAACTATTAAGCATCTTCTATTAAATTTCTTACCTCGCTGATTACGGTGAAAGCTTCCTGGATTCTCCTTACCTGCCGACGTTCTCCAGCTGCTTTACAATTCCGACCGACTTACCAGTTGAGCTGCGTCCCGTAAAGGCGCAACCGAAAGGAATTTAATGAAACATAATTAATCATTAGCCCGCTCGAAGCAGACGGTATCGGTGAAGGCTTTTTTATTGTTTGCAGTCTACCGAACAACGAGTTCAAGCCCAACAAAGCCGGCCCGGGAAGGCCCGTTCGCAACCGTTTACTTCCTTCGGTCTCAAGAACGCCTGGTGACAGATGAATCCATGAATTCGCATCGTTCCTCAAGATGGTGCACCACTTTAAGTGTCCTCCAGCCGCGTCGTGGATCCCGTTTTTCCACGAAATGATCTCATCGCGCTTAATTAATTAACCGGGTAGCTTGATGGTGACGGCGGGGCGCGTGGGACGCGTGATTGACAATTTCGGTGAGGTGAGGTTAGGTTCGGTCCACTTTAAAGCGTGGATCACGTGGCGCGTTCGTGTGCGGAATCGCGTTTCAATTATGAAGCGATTATTCCACGGAAATTAGATTGCATTAGTAAATGGAAAACGATAGATTATTGAATTACAACCAATTAAGGGGTGGAAAGCTTGCGCGAACGGGAAAGCTTACATTTCCCGCTCATGGGATAGCAGATAACACAACGTTAGAATGTTATTGGGTAAAAATTTAATCTCAACCTAATTTTACTCCCAATTGTGCAATTCAATGTCCAATTTTTTCGAGGGTCAAATCTAGTTAGCTTTTCCCACGTTGTTCCCTCTGCAACATTATTCAAATTGCACTTTTAAAAAAATGTTTTTTTTTCTCACCCCAAACCCAAATGAAGCATAACCTCTCCTAATGATCTTCATTACGGTACGGTAGACACACTTTTTGGGAGACTTTTCTACAAGCTTTCAAATCGTGAAAGTCCCTCAATGAATGTCCGGCTTACGAGCGGTTTGAAGGACGCTTGTGTCCCGGCCCGGCAGGCCGACAAGCCACGGGAAAAATGCTCCTTAATGAACGTTTTTCATTTCATTACCGGCAAGATTTTGGCTCGCGGGTTTTCCGGTCTGTGTCGTGGCACGTTTTTTTTTCTTCCCGTTTCCCGGTCGCGCGCTTTGTGATCCGTTTTTGATGAAGTCTTCCCGGGGGCACCGAAACTCTCGAAAGCTTTTGCGAAAGTTTGAAGGCAAAAACTTTTTCACTACCTGTCCATGTCCCTGGGTTGACGGAGATGAAGGAAGTTGATGGTGAAATTATGATTTTTTGTTTGTTTCCTTCCAACATGCTCGTTCCAAGGAACGTCACATCTTTATGCTCATAAGGACAAGTCTATCAACGTTACCTTGTCTGCACACATTTCGTTTTCCCCCCCAAAAAAAAGAAAACAAGAAAAACAACCCCGGAACGGACGAAACTTTCCATTTCCTAGGATGCTGCACACCGTTGAATCGAACCGAGCAACGAAGCCTGCAAAGCCCGGCTTATCAATGTAAGCTTTAACGAGAGGTATATAAACCGGCAACCCGGGTTTCGGTTGCTGTCTGAGCAATTTTCCGCACCGAACCGTTAAGTGATGATAAAACGTGAAAAGTGAGCTTTTGCTAGGAACGCAGCGGAAGAATAGCGAGCTGCGCTGCGGTCGATTCGCTGACGGAGTTGGGCTTTATCTTTGGCCGCTTCTTCACAGCCTTTCGATTTCGTTTCTTTCTGCCACGTGCATCTCACTGCGTTACAACACACACACACCACGTTCATTATCCGTGCGGTAGCAGTCGACTGCAGTCGAACCGCGAAAGAAAAGTCATAAAGCTTGGGCGGTGTGCTCGGGCTATAATAAACATCGGCTACGGCTTACAACAACTGGGACGAAAACAAACCATAACCAAAGCTCCCAAACAAAAAAAAAAACAGAGCACACTAAACGGTGGCAAGGAAACCAAAAACCCAACCAACTGGAATGTAACTTCCGACGACGACGCCATGGCCCGCTCGCCCAACAAAAAAAAGACGATGTCAAAGAAGCGATGCTACCCTTTTAAACCCTTCCCTTTGCAAAGACTTTGGAGCGGCTTTTTCTGTTTTGTAACGAAAAAGTCAACTGCTCCGGAAAACTTCGAGAAAGACGCACGACGACCGAGACACTGCGTGCTCCGATGGATGCAAACTTTGGACGGTTTTCGGCTTGCACTATATCATATCGTACACTCACACGTCGCCTCACGAGGGTCATGTTTCACATCAAATTCACTTCTCTGCTGGCTGGCATCGTGATGTAATATGGGTAGCAGCTCGTATATTTATGACCCAAGGACCTTTTTCTTTGCACCAATCGGCGAGGTACGTCGGCTGGCTGGTGGTGCTCGGCCTGGGGAGAAAAAAAGGCCTGATTGCAAGCAGAAGCATCCCGCGTCACTCGGTACAGCGAGACCTTGGAAGCAATGATTTCTGATTTACATCAGCTTCTCGTGCTTCCCCGTTCCTACTGCTTGGCGAATCCTCTCACATACCGACAAGGAAATTTGTCAGATAGCATCGGCTCAATGCGAACAACTCAAGTGGAAAGCTCCCTGGCAAAAAACCGTTACCATGGTAACGCGGGTACATGTTTTGTGCGAGCAGACACATCTGTCATATTGCAAAGTTTCCCTGATCGGTTGAAAGCTCTTCGCAAAGCAAACCGGAGAATAGTTACACCACAAGCAGCTTTCTTTTACATCCGTGCACGGTTTTGGGGAGAAAAAAATAACGCCGCGCTGAAAGAAGTGTTGCTAAAGTGCATCAAAACTTTGGCCAACTTCGGGATCTTCACCTGTCCCGTCTCATTAGCTGTTTGTTTGCTGTTGGAAGTAAATTTATCTTTCTCCTCCGAACATGCTCTGCGACAGGATGGGCGAGCGTGACGGGAGGGTTATAATGCAACGAAACCCCCGGCCGGAAACGAACTGCAAGCAGCTGTATCACGGTGCAGCCAACACAGGCGGGATTCTGAGTTCGAATGGGGTGTGTCTAGATACGAAAGCCTGCCAGGTTCCAGCGATGTCTTAAATCTTATCGTGCTTTACGAGCTGGCTTTAGGTTTCTGTTGTCTTGTGTGGCATTTTTTTCAGCACTCCGGCGCAAAACTGTAGAAACTGTGCCATCGGTTTGATGATGGCGATGCCCTCGTACGCCAGCGACCACGTTATGTCAAGCGCTCTAGCGAACAGGTGGAGCAGCCCGGTGGTTTACTTGTTTTCAAGAACTTTTTTGCCGAGATGTGCTTGTATTGCTTTTTTTGTACTTGCGACTTTTGTCCCCGTTTGTTTTTCTTTCTGCTTTGCTGCGCTCGTGAAGATTTAATTCGGATTTTTCTCACTGCCTCAGCTAGGCTAGCACACAAATGGTACGAGGTGCCTTAAGATGGCTTCATTTGACGACTGAGGGATTGCTAGAATTATTACCACTGGGAAAGCATCAGTACCTCCTCCCGAACAAGATTGGGGGGCCACCAATTTCATGCTAGAAAAAGATAGCCTCATCTCTTCTTTTGCCCGCCTCAAGCGGTACACACGGTGCCTCCGTTTTTATTGTGACCTCTGACATAGTTAAACAAACAACAACAAAAAAAAAGGCAAACAGATAAAGCAACGCTAGAACAGAGCGCATTTCGGGTGACAGCGTTTGCAGAATTCCTGGCCAGATTAGCTGCGAAAATACGGCTTCACCGTGAGCGAAACATTTGCGCCGGTAAATTTATGGTACGCGACAAGATTTACGTTTCACTTTTATGTGCAAAGCCAACAGACCGGGTGCAAGCACCTATGCTAAGGCCTGTGAGGATTCAGGATAGGGCACGCTGTTTGTTTAGCAGGGAAAGCATTTATTTTGGTTTTGTTTTGGCTTTTATTTAAGGAATGTGGACGGCATTTAGGAACATTTTTGTACAGCATTACAGCATTGTTATTATCACTTATGGGTTGTTAAGAACACTGCAAACATTTTATGTACAAGAAACGAGGATAATTGAAACATGAATGAAGGTTTAGTGAATAATCTTTTTCTTAATCTGCACAGCCATTAGAAGGCCATATAAATGTTTTATAAGTAATTTATAATTGAGATAAAAATCGCGAGAATCTTGTTGACTTAATTTCAGAATTCATTCACTCACTCTAACAGTCTCTATACATACAAAATCTATTAGTTGTAAAATATCTCATCATTGTGTATTATGTTTAGAACACTGTTATACCTGTACATTGAGGAAAGTCTTTACGAAAGTGAAACAATTAGACTTGAAGGCAGTAATTGCATCAACACAAAAATAGATGCACATGCATTCTGAGTTCCAGAGCTCTAAGCGTTTATGTATTCTCTATCGGATGGGCCCAGGATTGTTGCTCTATTTTCCAACAACGCAATTGCCCAGATCAACTATTCTCAGCCGTTGAACTACACGGGACATGCTCAGTCAAAACTACGTTCTTATACACTAAGTATTTAAAGATTACTCGGGTTATAGTTTAGCAAATTTAAAGAAACTGAAGAAGTTCAATTGATTGTTGAAAACTTGAAATAACAACCTTTTTTCAGATCAATATTTTAGTTAGTAAATATGTTAGGCAATTTGTTTCATCAAATACATTTCATGGGAAAAAACTGTTATTTTTGTGGAAAATATTGTTAGAAAAAACTAGTCAAATTTACTTTAATAATTTATCACAAAGAAAACCCCTATCAATGCCTTAGCATCAATAGCTTTTTATGGATATTTCCAAACCGCCAGCCAGATTTTCCTTCCACAAAAAGCTTTACACTTTGTACCGCTGAAGTAGCAACATTGTTTATTACCACCTCGTACGAATCGTGCGCTTCCTGCGCGTCAGTAATTACTCTCAGGATGCACTCAGCAGGAACTTTTCTCTAGAGACGCGTGCCCGCGTACCGACTGCGGGGATTTCGCTTCATAATATTCACATCCATCCCGTTCGGTACTTAACCAAGACGGCGGTGGTGTATCATCGCGCCCAGAATACGCCAGTGTGCTTCCCTCGCAATTCTTGTTCCGCGTGCTTTTTTTTTATCGTGCTCAGTTGCAACACTTCGCTTTAACGACTTCTTGAAGGGGAGAGTGACGCGAGTGATGTTTCCTTTACGGAACCAGCAACTGCTTCCTTTCGGTGGTGCCGGTTCACTGCGTCTCGTTACACGGGTTGATTATCCTGGGTAGGCATCCGTAAAGCGAACCGGAGGATGTTCGCTCTATTATGTGCTTATTCTGGTGGGACTGGTGTTGGTCGTGAAGTTGGCAGAGAAATAGGCCGACTGCAAAGAAGATTTCGACACAGTTTTATCGCGCAGCAGGGTAGTGTGGGGTGTTTGGGAGGGCGTATGGGGAGACCAAAAAAAAAAGTCGCGTAGTTTGGAGTAGACAAGCAAACCAGAAAAGGGAGCCAAAGCTTAAAGGATGCCGAGAAAGTGTTGTCATGTAGTTTGGTGTCATCACAAGCAGCTTAGCCTCATAAACTGCACGTTTCTACGTACGGCGTGGTACATCGCGATCGATGATGAGAAAGCAAGCGACATGCGTGGGCAACTGCTGTCATTAGCACCTCATCCTAACAGTCACACACAGTCACACACGCCTGCACATGGTACAGACACACAGAGATAATAAGGGCGAAAGCTTTTTCACACCCTGTAACTCTCGGGCGCGCGTGCTTGGGAGATTGCCTTTGTTCTTGTTCGGTTAATAACGCTCTCAGCGAGTTCGTGTCCAAGCGGTATGAAGGTTTTTTGGGTGGAAAACAATGCTTCCTGCACGTCGTCTCGTCATCACGTGATGATGGGAGTGTACGGATCCAGATGTAAGAATATTAGCGAGCGAAAACAGAATGGATTCTTATGCCATGTCGCCAGCGCACGTTAGCACACTTTAACGACGGCATGAGTTATGGAGGTACGCGTTGGTTCGCTCGTCAGAGATTGCTGTTCCTTTCGCATTTTTCGCTGACTTTTGCTGTCTTGTAGCATAACGGTCTGGCAACCGGGATCATGTTGGTGTATCTTCTGGAAAACAAGACACCGAAGCGGGTTCGTAAACGTGAAAAAACTCTCCATGCGTCATGTGTAGCGCATCCCTTTCATTTTTACTGCTAATAAAATATTGAATAATAGATTTAGCCTCTTGATTGCATTATGTCGCCTTGCCGCACTCGATCGATGCTCATTCTCCGCCCGGTGTGCCATTCTAACGGTTGCTTATTCTCCTCAATGGTACGTTCAGCAGCAGGAGCGCCAGCAGCAGCAGAACATTTAAACCATTCGGAAAGTCTCAAGTGCCATTCGGTGTTACTTCGGTCGAGGGTGGTTGACGAGCGTGTTTGCTTCGTTCACGGTGGAAACTGCACGAGAAAGTTTTTTTTTTTGTTCATCCCCAGCATCCAACACTTGACACTTGTCTGTGCACTCATTAACGCACTGCTGTCGTACCATTCCGCAATGCTTGATGCCAGCCTCAAGATAGGTAGTATCCTTCCACGGACTGAATTTTGTACTGGTGTGTCCTTAGAAAAAATACTTTTCAAATAAACGGTTGAAACAGTGCTGGAGGGCGAAGAAGCAGGGAATTTCGGGCAGGAAAGGTTTATATCCTGTAGCCTTTTTCAATGGTACCCACACGGAAAATGAACTTTATGCTAGAAGTGGTACCTTCCGTACTAAAAGAAAGGGAAACTGGAAAGTGAAACTAATCGTAGAGAGTAAGCGCGGTACAACTTCACTTGACAGTAGTAGGATTAAAAGCTTTGGGTAGCTTGCGGTTGTAAGTTGAAAGGGAAAGGATAGCAGTACTTGTTAGCAGAAAATTATTGACGGTGAATTAAGTTGTTTTAATTCTTTTTTAATTCTGAATCTAACCCAGGCATGTCACACGTACGGTGAGACCTTCCAATGCGAACCGAAAGGAAAGGGAGAATGTTGGTTTTTGTAAACAAAATTTAGCAAAAGAAATTATTAGTGCTGGTTTGAATTGCTACACATTTGAATAACATTCTCTGCTAATTCATTAAGTCTATGTGTTGAGAAATGTTGAGATCCATCTATCGAATATTAATGATCTTGGTGTTATCTTTGACATTTAAATAGCATTTCATGCGAACATAGGTGTGATAGCGACAAAGGTATTTTAGGACTTTTAAAGCGATTAACGTATACCTTAAAACCCCAAGATGTCTGAAGACTTTACACTTGTGAGATCTTTCCTTGAATTCGCAAATGCAGTATGTTACCTGTCCAATTGATCACAGACCAACCGCATAAAACTAGTCCAAAAAGGCCTTTACAAAATTTTTTTTGGGCTGCTCATGTCATGAGAATGGCACCGGACGACCCAGCCCGTAAACACCTTTTAGGCAATGCACATGGACAGAGGCGGTGTATAAGGCCCAAACTGAGATGGAGTGATGGCGTTGATGCGTTTGCCAGAACGGCCGGGATAATTGATTGGCAGGCGACGGCGCTAGAACGTGAGCGGTATCGAGGATTGTTGCAGCAGGCCAAGACCGCGAAGTAAGTAAGTAAGTAAAGGAGTGTAAACAATCTCATGCCAAAACATGGTTTATTTGCAGGAATGGAGTGTAAACAATCTCATCCCAAAACATGGGTTGTTTACAGGAATGCTACTAAATACGATCAATGCTGCTCTTCGTTTCTCCTAAACTTCTATCTGCCCTTTTTATCAGTGTTTGATCCCTATATTTGTCGTTGAATTTTTCCGTGCTCGATATGGGTCGTATGACCCTTCATACTGCTCAAGAAATCCTCTCTTCATCATATCAATATCCCAGTAAACTTATCTAACTACATCCTAATCCTAATTAAGCTGTTGTTAGTCTAGGGTATAGAATCAATTTCGTTTACTTTTATTATGTGACGAACAAAAACTGATTCTATGTTACCAGATTTATGTGGACATTTGTATGTACAAGCAAAATAAAACTGAATTATAAATATACTGTTTCTAGGCAGCTATAAGTACCAACAAAATGTTTCGTTCCGTCAGATCAGATAATGGGTGCTAGATTTTTGAATTCAGTCCGCGTGCCAGAATGAGTTTTATATCCCTGTTCTAGACTGCTTTTCCAAAATAAATTATAAGTGTTTATCAAAGCATATTTTAAAAACAATTTGTTGGTTTGAATTTAAATAATATTTCAAACAGAACTTAAGAGCTTCCAAGCTAAGCTTCCAAAAATAAAAATCGATTATCCAGAACTTTTGTAAAAGTTTTAATGCACGTAATAGAATTAGTCGATTTCAATTTTCAACCTTTTGATCACTTACAATACATCTAGCTATTCTTCGAGCACAGAAACAGCATTCCTTATCTTACTCCTATTTCCATGAGTTTTTAAATATTATAGTCATCATATAGATCACATAATTTTATATTATTAACTATCACAACAAAAAATTCCCTACATTTTTTGTAAGATACCATCGATTTGATGCCCTTTTGCATATTTCATCCATTTTATGACACATGCCGTTTTTTACGCTCAATTGGTCGCTACTAATCGTTTTGCATCGTTTGTTGCATACCGTGTCTCAATTTGTAACGCTTAGCAAACTTTCCCTTAAAACTGTCCTCACCCTTTTTACAGCGTTTTATGATCGTTCTTTTCCACCGTATTGGTTTTTTTTGTGTGCCTACAATTTTGGAGTTACTAACTTGGACTACACACTTCGCTAACACGGCCCACTGTTATGTGTCTCCGTTGACAAGGGTGTCGTTTGCTGACCGGGTTCCTTTTGCTTTTCGAAGGATACGGAATTGCTCCCTTTGGAATTCTCTCTCTCTTGTTGTTTTGCTCCCCACCAACACAAGTTTGGGTACATTTGTTTCCTAATTGAAACCAAAATAGAACATTAATTATGACTGTCTGGTGAAGCGCTAGTTGGAAGGAACGCTTAGGAGTACATTTTTATATTTGGGTATGGATTCGCTCGTTTTGTTACCCGGAACGAAAGATGGCCCACCCTCCGTAACAAGCTCAAACTTTTTCCACGAACGATATTTTTCTGTCCAATTACTTCGTCTACCCAGGCTGAAACGTGGAGGATTAGAGAACGCAGTGACTCCTCTTTTTGTGGTATGCAAAAAAAAAATGCTTTAAAAGCATCCCATGATCATGGACGTGGAGCTTATTTTTACTCGAATGAAAGAACATTTATTACGCGAAAGCTCTTAAACGTGCATGTGGAGAAGGACATGAAGAGGACTGTCGTCGCAGTTACCTGTGTAGTAGCAGTAAACATTTTCAAGGTTATAAAAATGTCCCCGTCGAACATATTCGCTGCCCAGTTTTGATGAACACCGACGGAGAAGAACATTTTTACACGGGCCGAAGATTTATGTTTCATGCGTGTAATGTTTTTTTCCAGCACGTACTGTTATTCAATGTCACTTCACCCTCAGCTTTCTTGTTCTGCCAATGATGGGACCTTGAACAAATTGAATGTGTTGTGCTCCCACGTCTTCATTTCGATTTTGTTTCGAAAATAAGCAAAAACAACATTTATCCTCGGGACAGTAAACTTCAGGCTAAGACTGTCAGCTTTCGTAACAGGTAAAACTTTCTCCAATGTGGACGCCTTTGGCTTCTCGGTTGTTCGGCCGAGAGGGAAAGCTCGCCTTGAAAGATCACTTCAACATGGCCAAAACATACAGCACCCGCGGGAGTTAGTAGCGTAGGTGCCATAGTGTTATCGAAGTAAATTCGTAGCAGAAATAAACTAGTGAAGCATAAACACAATTTTCGCCCCGCTTGGTCCACAAAGCACGGATTGGGAAGAGACCGCCCAGAAGGCTTGTCAGTTCGCATGTAAAGGTGCGCAATCATCCGTTTCAACGCTGACGGTGGAAGACCTTCGCCGCCATCCTTTGCGCTTGCTTCAAAACAGTAGATCTAAGTGGAAAAGTTTTCTAATTTATTTATTTGCCAAATGATATATTCCTCCCGTTTCGGTAGCCTGGCAGGAAGATTTTTCGACCGGAAGTTTGGCACGATGGTGTATTGTTTTGTATCGCTACGATGTTAGCTAGTAAGTGCTGCAATGTTTCGCCGTAACCCGAAACCCGTCACCGACCGTTAGTCCCTAGTTAGCAGCAGTCCTGCGCAGGTGGGAAGGATTTGCTCCGGATTCTGTTGGGTGGAGCGCGTGTAGGCCTAAAGCGCAGGTGATTACAGCAGTATAAATCATTTTCGTCTGGCAAAGTTTGCACATACCCGGCGCTCTCATGATGCCACCGAGCAGTCCCACCGAATGGTCCTCCAGCAACGGAACAACTTTCCGGGATAACGAAAAACCCGGCGGCAAAAACTATAAACACTCCAACCTGCACACCAACAGGTATCTTCAAATTGGATGGACACCGTTGTTCGTGTCTGGTGTGAATGGCCGCAATTAAACTACATTCGTGTAATTTACGCAGCAAACTTTTCGTTCCATTTGATCCCGAACCCGGCCAGCCCGATGGTTTCGAGGGGAGCTTTCGGGCAAGCGTTCCTGGTGCCGCTAGCAACGCGTCAAAGTTATCCTAATCTTTTTATTTTCTGCACCTTCCGGCCTTTGTGATTCCTTTCTATTTCTGTATGTTTCAGTTTTTGTCTAAACATGCTTACGGGTGTTTTGCCGAGAAAAGGAAAAAGGACATGAGCAAAAAGACGATCGAGCAGTGGAACGTTTTCGGTGAAAGATGTATGCGATGATAAACGTGAAGTAATTTGCTTCGCAGCACGCTTATCACATTTGCGCCATCGTTAGTGGTATCCAGCGGTTAGGTTAGGTTTCTCGGAGAACGGTTCACGTTGGACTGGAACCGTCTAGATTACTGGGAATTATAGATTATTGATTGATTATGTCGATTATTATTGACCCATATGGGGTGATGCGTGATGAAGGTCGGTGAAATGGTGTTGGCTTTATCCGACAGGATCCCTGATAAAATCCCTGAACAGTGTGTCAAACTTGTGCGCTTGAAGATTGAGTGGTTACTTCTTATTTTAATAATATGGCTAATTTTGTTGTAATATTAGTAAATAGGATATTAAAGTCGTTACTCATGAAATTACATTACTCATGGAATTACATCTAAATGTTGACCAACATTAGTGTCATGATCATGGTTAAATTAGTATTAGTTTTGTTTGTGAAAATGTTGTTTGTCAAACAGTATTTTGGTTACAAAGAATGTGCTGAATTTCTTCTGACCATTTTGACATAGACGTTCTCAAAACGAATAATAGACCATGCCGTTAATAAATCTATAAACAAAAACATAAAACAATTCTTTTTTCTAATTGCTTGATACAAAGCAGTGCTTGAAGTTTTTCTGACACAGGAATGTCAAATATCAGCTGAGGTATTATTACTCATGCTAGAATAGTTAATAATAGTAGTCTGTGGATGTTGTTGACGTCAAGAAATGATGGAATGCTGAACCTATGAAACTCGAAGTATTTAATAACGACTATCATACTTTTCGAATAGCTCTGATTTGATGGTTGAGTTTCAAATTTGACGTTCATACAACGTACATACTTCTTATTCTTTCTTGGCCTGCTCCTAGGGAGCACGTCTAATAGACATGGCCTGGTGTCCAATCCGTTTCCGGAAACTCGACCCAAGGCTGCACTCCTCCACCCCCGGCTGCAGCCAATCTCCCTCAGGTCTAACTCCACTTGATCCAGCCAACGAGCTCGCTGTGCTCCTCGACGCCTCGTGCCGAACGGGTCGCAGACGAGCACCTTCCTGGCAGGGCATGAGTCCGGCATCCTCATCAGGTGCCCCAACCAGCGTATCCTTCCGGTTTTGACAACCGTCAGGACGTCTGCATCGTCAAACAGCACAGCGACCTTGTGGTTCATTCTCCTTCTCCGTCAGGATGTCTGCATCGTCAAACAGCTCAGCTTGCTCGTGGTTCATTCTCCTTCTCCACACCCCCAGCTCGCACACACCGCCGAAGATAGCCCGTAGCACCTGCCGCTCGAAAATGGCGAGTGCATTGGCATCCTCCGCCAGCATAGTCCAGGTCTCATGCCCGTAAACTACCGGCCGTATCAATGTGTGATATATGGCGCATTTCGTACGTTGTTGGAGTCTTCTGGATCTCTGGAGTTAGTGGAGTCCGTAGTAGGCACGATTCCCCTGAACAATGCGCCTTCGGATATCGCAGCTTACGTTGTTGTCCGAAGTTACGATCGTGCCAAGGCAGCAAAACTCCTGTACTACCTCGAGATCGTCGCCGTCAACTAATACTGTGCTTCCGAGTCGTGCTCTATCACGGTCAGAGAAGCAGGAGAGACCATCCCTTTGCCTCAGTCCCCTATGAGAATCGAACGATTCCGACAGCATGTTCGACATTCTCACCTACGTAACGTAAGCATAACAACATAGACTTATTTCGAACGGAAATAAAAATAAAACGACTTCTTATAACTCCATGCATTTAATGTTGACTGAATTCTACATTTAAGAAGTATTCTACAGAATGACATCCATTCTTTGGTGGCTTTAAAGCAATTAGCTTGGACCTTAACGATGACTATCATAAAAATTAATTGTCGCATTTTGTCAGTTCTTTCTGGACTTCTGAACTCTTTATTTCTGTGTAGATTTCAAAATGATTTGATGAGGAAGATTAACCAAATAATTCTATTGGTAGCTTTAGAGATCAATTGTGCCTCTCTTGGGTTGACGATACGTTTATCAACAGATATATAACCCCACAAACGCTATCAACCGCTTTTTCCGAGCGATAGTCAAACCGGCCTGACGCGGCCCGGTGGTAGATGCGACAGTGGCGCCGGTCTTCACACGGCAGGACCGGGGTTCAAGACTCATCTGGACCGTTCCCCCACAGTGAGGACTGACTATCCAACTATGCGGTAACAATACGTCTAGTTCGCCAAAAATGGCAGGCATGACCTAATAAGAGGTCGTTAGGCCAAGAAAGAAGAAGTCAAACGTACACCTTCCTCTTAGATACGGATGCCGAGATTATTATGAAAATGTCCATCTTTATCAGGATTCCCTCTATCATTGTGAGGAAAGAATAAGATCGGAACGATAAACTATTCAGGTGATAAAGCTTTAGTTTTCCTCATTAGTTTCGTTTGTACATATTTTAAAATATTGTAAAACTATATTGTAAGCAGTAATGATCATTCAAATGATTTCAAAACTTCAATGTTATTAAATGCTTATTTAAATGTTTGGTGGTTCAACCTGTAAAACATATCTAATTTGACATTTGATGCTACCCTCGTATAACACTTATCAAACAATCTGTTTTTTTTATTTGTTTCACAATGTAATGAAGCAAAAATCAATGTCCATGTATGAATAATGGAGTAGCAAAGAAAGAATAATAAGTTGAACAAATTGTAAGCGTTGATAAAAACAATGCACTAAAAGAACTGATTTATCATTTCGCTTTTAAGTTAAGCAATCATTTTTAAACAACAAGACAAAAATAAAACCGAATCATAAACATTCCAAAGTAACTCGTTCGAGTCCTCGCCTGTACATTCCATTTGCCCATGTCCATCATTATAGCAATAATCACGATAATCACCATGATGGATGCAGACCAACCGACCAACATAAAAAAGCAGCATAATGTAACATATTCCCACATCACGCTAGCCAACGCCATCCAGAGCACATGTATATTTAAACCATTTTCCTTTCCCATTTTCACATACCAAACGCAGGATGGTTTCCATTTGCCCATGTCCATCATTATAGCAATAATCACGATAATCACCATGATGGATGCAGACCAACCGACCAACATAAAAAAGCAGCATAATGTAACATATTCCCACATCACGCTAGCCAACGCCATCCAGAGCACATGTATATTTAAACCATTTTCCTTTCCCATTTTCACATACCAAACGCAGGATGGTTTCTCTGTGGGTATCGTGATATCGTTTTTTTGGTGAATGTCATTTCCGCACGATCATCGAAGGGAAGCACAAAATAAAACATATAAAATACATGTCATAAATCCTTGCCCACCACAAAACCCGCATCCCTCAGTAGCGCACCCGAAAAAAGAGGAAAACGAAAAGCTCTAACCGCTCTAACGAGGAAAAGCTAATTAAATTTTACATGGAAAAATGTTTCAATTTTATTTTTACTTTTATCCACCGGCCATTGGGATGAAAATAAAACGGTCTGATTCTTACTGCCGAATGTAGCATGAAAGCAGGGATGAAAATTATCACCCTACACCGTCCCATTTTCCACCGGTATCATGCCGGTTGGTCATGATCCTTCCCGCATTCGCTCCCAGTGGAGATTGTCCGGGACTGGGATTTTTCTCCCTCGAATGACTATTTTGTTCCACTTTGTCCCAGGTTGTCAAATTGGCCAGCTTTCCTCGCCCCATCAGCCCTCGGTTGGCTATTGTCCATACCGGACGGGCCGGGAACGGAAAAAAAACCTTCTCCACATTAATCATGAATGATCCATCATGCCCCTTCCCAGTGGTTCGGAGTTTTCAGTGGGCGCACGGTAAAGCTTTTCACGAACTTTTCACGGCGAACGGACCGAAGACGGGATATGGGTCCCTTCGCTTTTAAAACTCGCTAATGCTCACTTTGGCACATTTCTTCGGTGGGTGTGCAAAAAATTCAAATCGCACCCGAAAACGGTAGGGCCGGTTGAGTTTCTTGGAAAAAAGGAAGAGCGACAGACTGGTCGGAAATCTTAATGCTCTACGCTAAGCTAACGCCAGGCAGACAGTTGCCAAGCCGATTAAAACCCCTTACGGTGATGATCAACAGATTTTTCGGTCGACTGTCGTTTAAAGATCTGGATACGCTTCTTCTTGTGCTACTTTCTTCATCCTATATTTGCTTAACCTCTATTTGCCACCCAGTGTTAAGACCGGTTTGTTCATTGATTTTTTTTCACGCTCTCTCTCTGGCAAGAGCTTTTCCTCGTTTGGTAGCATAATGGAATTACTTTTATGTGTGTGGGAAATTGAAATTGAAATCAATTATTATAGGACGTATCACGAAAGATAAAGGCAGTGGGTGTATGTGTGTGTGTGTATGGGTGTGTGTATGTGCGTATGGGGTGGGATTTACGAAAAAATTTCCCATTTACAAATGAATCGGATTCTGGCTTTTTTTTTTATTCGCATGAAACCATTTGAAAAGTTGATGAGATTTTTTATTCATGCCCGGTGTATCAGATTAGTCCAAAAACCGAATGTACGATAGGAGGATTGCTATTCAAATCTTTTACATGAGATTCTCTTGAAATTGAATAAAAGGTGGATCCAAGTGCAGCACCGGAAAATCTTTATCGAACGTTTTGATTTGAGTTAAGAACCAGCCCAACCCACGTTCCGTCGGCAATGGAAATCCTTTTCCATAAAGCGAGATAACTTAATGGGTTCGTTATTGCGTGTGCAGCTTCCTGTGCGAAGCTCCCGAACGAGAGGACACTAAACGATCGAGATTCAATCGTCTGAAGGACGAAAAGCACGCTGACCGAAAGCCGGACAATGGGGCCATTACCGGTTAATGGGAACGCGCTCTCGTACGCCTGACGGTATCGGAAAAAGGCGAAGCACGAGCATCTACGTAATGAATTCCCGATCATGCAACGCACCACAACTTCCATTTCTCTGTCCCTATCCCCGTGTGGAGTGTTTCCGCCATCGTTATGTCACAGACACTCGACAAACCTGCCCCTTGAGACGGTATTCGGTACATTTTGTTTTTCTTTCTTGTGTGTGTGTGTGTGTGCCTCGGATAGCGATTAGAACGTTATTTCGAGCTTAGCCGAGCTTCTCGTGTTGTGTAAAGATTTCCACTCGATGGATACTTGTGGCAATGGCGGCGGTGTGAGGTTATGTTCACAGTTATCAACTGGTTGTACGCATCCATAACCATAACCGACGGAATCGGAAGCGGCACCAGAGCGCACGATCGGTTAGCGAAATCAAACACCAAAGCGGACACCGAAGACGAAAGATAAAGATAAGAGTTTAGTCGCTAGTACTTCAGTGCGAGCGTACGGCAATGAGCTGCTGCGGGAGAAAGGATACACTGAAGTGGTTGCGTCGGAAAAAGGAAAGCGCCCCTCTTTGGTTTGGCCCATTTTCCTCGCCCACCGATGGCAGGCTAAATCCTCCCAAATGCTCGGTTGCTTGTAAGTGAAAGTTCAATGTCGTCATTACGACGGAAATCGAAGCTCAAGTGGCCGGAAAAGTGGAATTTGCCAATTTCATCCATTGGCCCACTGCCACATCACACACCCGCTTACGCTCGTTGGGCTGGGATCGATTTGGCTTTCGGTACAATTTTACCGAAAATTTTCCCATGTATTTGTGTGCAGGTAAGCGTATGTGTATGTGTGTGTGTGTTTGTGAGAGGGCTTAAGGTGATGCTGCGTTTGAGCCGCGCAGATGGAATCGGTAGCAATTGCCCAAACCGGAAGCTTCATTTCATATCATGGCAAGGGAGATGATAAGGACGTGACGGCGGCCCGGTATAGGCAGTTAATGGATCGTATACACCGAAACGATTATTTAATCGTTTTGCAATTTTGGATGAGTGTCAATCAATTTCGGCTTCGCGCAAGCGAGAGCTTTCGATGCATTGGGATCGGTTGATTGCCAAGGGTTTTTAGGGCCGGGAAATTACGAATGGTGTGGATAATGATGACATTTGTGGTACGACGACTGCCGAGAAGCGCGAATGATGTGTTGAATATAAACAGGTGCTGATGAGGTTGAAGAGCGTTGCAGTTTGTTACATTTTATATCAGCTGGCGTAAAGGATTTGATGATCTTTAATAAGAAAATGTAAAGTTAAACTTTTGTTTCAACATTTAAATTGGATGTAGTTTAAAGTGTTATAGCGTTATAGGAATAAGACTTTTGAAGAAAAAATAACTGTTCTCTTAACGTACGCAATAAGCAATCTTGTTTTGGTTTAAAAATATAAATATGAAATAATATAAATAGAATGAAAGAATGTAAAAAAGAATTAGAATTTAGAATGAATAGAATGAAAGAATATAAATAAGATACAAAAATGCAACGAAACGTGGTTTACCAAAAATAAAAAATGATTTAGTTTTAATACTATGTTTTGGTCATGAATTTTCAATTCCAATATAACCATTAACATTATTATAAGCCCATATTTTAAACATCAGTTCTATATTATTTATTTTTATTTCCCTTTTTTATTTCCTCAGAGAGGCTTAAAACTCTCTGTTTTATATCGTCCTGATCTTGTTCCATAAGATTTACTACATACGCTTTTTTTTGTATTGTTAAATATAAGAATATTATTGCTTAGGTTGAGCCTTGTCGCGTTTAACCGGTTGAGATGGGAGGATAAATCCATAACCATAACCGACGGAATCGGAAGCGGCACCAGAGCGCACGATCGGTTAGCGAAATCAAACACCAAAGCGGACACCGAAGACGAAAGATAAAGATAAGAGTTTAGTCGCTAGTACTTCAGTGCGAGCGTACGGCAATGAGCGTCTGCGGGAAAAAGGATACACTGAAGTGGTTGCGTCGGAAAAAGGAAAGCGCCCCTCTTTGGTTTGGCCCATTTTCCTCGCCCACCGATGGCAGGCTAAATCCTCCCAAATGCTCGGTTGCTTGTAAGTGAAAGTTCAATGTCGTCATTACGACGGAAATCGAAGCTCAAGTGGCCGGAAAAGTGGAATTTGCCAATTTCATCCATTGGCCCACTGCCACATCACACACCCGCTTACGCTCGTTGGGCTGGGATCGATTTGGCTTTCGGTACAATTTTACCGAAAATTTTCCCATGTATTTGTGTGCAGGTAAGCGTATGTGTATGTGTGTGTGTGTTTGTGAGAGGGCTTAAGGTGATGCTGCGTTTGAGCCGCGCAGATGGAATCGGTAGCAAT
Organism: Anopheles maculatus; assembly: GCA_002091835.1. Taxonomy (NCBI): domain Eukaryota; kingdom Metazoa; phylum Arthropoda; class Insecta; order Diptera; family Culicidae; genus Anopheles; species Anopheles maculatus. The sequence goes on from KZ061761.1 coordinate 113,376, forward strand.
TGCCCAAACCGGAAGCTTCATTTCATATCATGGCAAGGGAGATGATAAGGACGTGACGGCGGCCCGGTATAGGCAGTTAATGGATCGTATACACCGAAACGATTATTTAATCGTTTTGCAATTTTGGATGAGTGTCAATCAATTTCGGCTTCGCGCAAGCGAGAGCTTTCGATGCATTGGGATCGGTTGATTGCCAAGGGTTTTTAGGGCCGGGAAATTACGAATGGTGTGGATAATGATGACATTTGTGGTACGACGACTGCCGAGAAGCGCGAATGATGTGTTGAATATAAACAGGTGCTGATGAGGTTGAAGAGCGTTGCAGTTTGTTACATTTTATATCAGCTGGCGTAAAGGATTTGATGATCTTTAATAAGAAAATGTAAAGTTAAACTTTTGTTTCAACATTTAAATTGGATGTAGTTTAAAGTGTTATAGCGTTATAGGAATAAGACTTTTGAAGAAAAAATAACTGTTCTCTTAACGTACGCAATAAGCAATCTTGTTTTGGTTTAAAAATATAAATATGAAATAATATAAATAGAATGAAAGAATGTAAAAAAGAATTAGAATTTAGAATGAATAGAATGAAAGAATATAAATAAGATACAAAAATGCAACGAAACGTGGTTTACCAAAAATAAAAAATGATTTAGTTTTAATACTATGTTTTGGTCATGAATTTTCAATTCCAATATAACCATTAACATTATTATAAGCCCATATTTTAAACATCAGTTCTATATTATTTATTTTTATTTCCCTTTTTTATTTCCTCAGAGAGGCTTAAAACTCTCTGTTTTATATCGTCCTGATCTTGTTCCATAAGATTTACAACATACGCTTTTTTTGTTTTGTTAAATATAAGAATATTATTACGTAGGTTGAGCCTTGTCGCGTTTAACCGGTTGAGATGGGAGGATAAATAATTTGCATAAAAAAATTCGACTAATTTGAAGACCGGAGGATGCCTCAAACTTGCGTGAACAGTTTGAATGAGTTTGTTAGAATGCTGCGTTATGTTTATCCTTACATTCTAATTTATAACATTAAATTGTTCATCTGTCCTTCTGGACAGCCTTAATATAATAAAAATTGAGAAAAATAAATAAAATAATATACTTTAAAAGTAAATTTACAACAAATAAAAAAAACACGTTGAAATACATTTTTATTTCATTAAATACACTATCAGTTCAATCCTTTATCCCTATACCATCGACCAGATCTCTGTCAACCGAGTATCTGTTGTTAGGGACCTCGGTGTTTGGCTGGATGCTGATCTTACCTTTGCCAGCCACATCGACTCTCTGGTCACTAGAGCTCGGAGAACGCTTGGAGTATTGAAGCGTGTTGCCTGCGATTTTACTGATCCTCAATGCCTTAAGGTATTATTCTGCTCACAGGTCAGGTCGTTGTTGGAATACTGCTCGGTGATTTGGTCGCCGTCGGCGAGGATCCATATAGACCGGATCGAGAGAGTTCAGCGATTCTTCACGAGGTTTGCTGTCCGCAAGATCTATGGGTCCCACCATTCGGCACTCCCTTGTTATGAGGACAGGTGCCGGTTGCTGGGCTTGTGGTCCCTTGAAACTCGCCGAACCACTGCCCAATCCTCCTTCATTGCCTCCCTCCTTCTCCTCTGTGTTGATGCCCCATCGTTGCTGTCTATTATTCCTTTCTATGTACCTTCTCGTTCCCTTCGCAATCGTCCCCCGCTATACGTCCCTGCACGCCGCACTGCAATAGAGCGTAAAGATCCTTTGTTGTGTGCGATGCGTGCGTTTAACTCCTCATCCCACCTGTTCGACCTCTCCTTATCATATTTTCGTTCCCGCCTACATTCCTCTCCCTAGGTCCTGTCCCTTGATAAGTTGACCTTTTCACTAAGGTTAGGGTTAGTTTTAGTCTTAAGTTTATTGTATAGTCGTAAGGCAAACAATTTAATACATAAAATTGAAATTGAAAATTGAAATAAACAGTTGCTGAATATTTTTACAGGTATCGAATAATAATTTGTAATTATAGAAATATTGAAAAATGAACATCTAATAGAATTCAAAACTAGGTTCAAATGAATATGAATTAAATACTATCTCGCCTTAGAGAACGTCCATAATTGCATGCAAACTAAGCTCATTCTAAATGAAGATAAGGTTCCATTGAAAGCAGCATCGAGATAATTCGTGTTTCGGAACAATAAATTAAATTTACTCTGGCCTTCTCAGATCTTTATTTCATCTTCACTTTAGCAACTTTAGCGCCTTCATTTTTCTATCACAAAACTGCTCGATACGCACTGTTCCGACCCGGGCCAGGAATCTCGAAAGTGATCTCATTCACGCTCACACCCGAAGGTTAAATGCCGTGGGAAGCGAGCAAGCACCATTTGGAAATAATCCAAAAATTGGGTATCCCTACAGAATTATGCAAATTTTACAACCATTTTCACCGCCAATCATGCAACCCCGGATCCGCATACAGCGCCGCTTCCATACTCGTATCCCCCCTCCTCTCCTTAACCATCGCACTCATTGCTGCTCATCAGCTTAATAGTCTGCCAAATGATGGAAACTGTCATTCCCATGGAAACGTGATCCACGTGGCAAAACGATTGCAAAGGAAGCGCTTATTTCAAATCTCTACCTTCGACAGCACAAACACAGGCTGCCGAAGTGCCGGGCTCAAGTGAGACATTGCCAGTGGATTTGTTGCTTTGCAATGGACTGGATTTCATCCCCAAAACTATCCCCAGCCCTGCTTACCATCTATCCCTACTGGCACGATTTGATCCGAAATCGAGTGAAAGGAAAATGGCACTTGCCACCTTGCCACACTGATCGGGCGATGGAAATTCGAACCGATGCTGCAAGCGATTCCAATTTACGTTGCGTCTTCGATTTTGTAAGCTTAAATTCCGCTCCACTTTCATCGGTTTCTCGGGAGCTCATCCATATTCAAACACGTCAAACAGTCCGTTTTTTCTGCGCTTTCGGTTGGCTGTGTTTTATGCGGTCCCACTGCAGAAAGGTACCAACCCAACCCGATGCAGTGTAAAACCACACAGCACTGAATCCAAACAAACGGCTGCAATCGATTTTTGCCTTTTTAAAGGATGATCGAAAAAATAAGCACAAACACATCAAAGAGCAGCCGATGTTCTATCATACCGCATTCGGTGGTGATGATGGAATTAAGCAATATGTTGATGAGAACCGATCGAACGCGTGTAAAGTGGCGTGTGATTTTCGGCTACGTTTGCTCCAATGGCAATGGCTGCCGAACGCTAGATTGGAATGGTGTATAGGCAATTCTTGGAAATAAATAAAAGCGTTACGATTGATGCTGCTGATGGTTGCAGGGCATGTTTTGTGCCGACTACCGATGCACTGCACTCGAGTGGATGATGCATTGCACTGGAATCCTATCCTACTTGAAGTTTGGGAGATAACGAGGTGCACATCACGCATGGAGAGCATTTAGCGCTCAAAAGGGATTGCGAAAAGAGACAAAAAATCTAATCATTCATCGACATCTGGTTCACAACTCAAAACAGACAAACAAAGTGTAGATTTCTGAATTGATTTCCCTGGGGCTTAGTTTGATCGATACTTTTGAGTGCTTTTGAAGGTTGCATCACAAAAATCCACGAACGTTTGTCTTATGGATCCAGCTTTTGTTTGATTTGTTTACAGAAATTTAAAAATGCCGTTACGAACAGAACTAAACCCAAAATATGTCTAAAAGAGAAACAATAAAAATACTCTACTTGCAACTGCAAAAAGCTTAAATATCCGAACAAGCGTAGCTTTAATTGCTCTTCACCTGCGAAAGCATCGCATTTGTTCTAAACATATTTAAATTTAAACACTTCGCAGGAACAAGAAAAACGCATACCTTTTGCATCGTTCATTATTTGTTCGCACACCGGACCGTGTGGAGCCCGAAAACGGACACTGGAGGGATGCATTTTTATCACCGAATTATCGCTCGTAAACTGACCACCAAAACTGTTCGACCCGAAATATCGATCAACCCTGTTCGGTGGCCTACCCTGTGAAGAAGAAGCGATTCGGTTTTATGATCATCTTTCTCAAGTTTCTTCTTCGATACAGTTTCTGGCTGCTGATGATAATGTGTGAAAGATTTACGACCCTCACCGGTCGGGAGTTCGATCGGTGGAGCATATTTTGTAAGCCCCATTTCAATATGGCTTTAGGCGATTGTTGACGAACCGGCTGACCCGTCCGTTGTCTGATGCCCAACGTCCGATGGAACCGAAAGCGAAACCAAGTGTAATAAAACAATTTGTCGATACAAGATTGAGGAGAGAGCGAGAGAGAAAAAATGCGAACATACGTCGAACTTTTTACCTACTAAATATTCAGAGAAACAGAAGAGATGCTCATCGCTTTAAGCTTGTCCCTACTAGCGGCCAGTGTTTATCGCTTCTTTCCATAAATAGGTTTTCAGAAGCAGCAAAAGATTAAAAACAACGTGCTTCTGATGGGAAAAGTATGGCGCTTGGTCCTGTTACCCACAGCCAGACTAACATATGTGATACCCTTTACCGGTCTATCTGACGAAACATCGAAACCAGCTCTAGACATGAAGACATGGAGACGCCTTGCATCAGCTAAACCGATCGATCAACGTGCCTCCCGCGTTCGTTGTTGACGTTTCGTTGACTTTCGCACTGGAAAAGAATGGTCAAATGATGATTAATTGATAAAGTCCCACCCACCCTTCGTGGCGTTATCGATCGACAGGAATTACTCCAACAACAGGCCGTCCCACATCACATGGTCCACCTTCCCAGTGCCTTCGTCACCTAATGAGTTGGAATCAATTAGACTGATTTACGCTATCGGAACAACTTCATCAATGGGGCAAGCGTGTGCGCGTACCGGCCACACATTCCGAGATTCCGGTCGGTGACTTTCCAAATGTAGCTACACTGGCCGGTGCCGAAACGATCAACACGAAACACCTATGTACACAGGACTGTTTTCCGGAAAGCGTTCACCCATTCATTGCGAATGAACACGAATTGCGTAAGACATATTGTTGAGGTTGCCATTTTCATCCTAATTTCATGCTTGACGTTTGCTATAGTTTATATTTTCCTCTGTATATAATCTTGATAAAAATAGCAAAACACCGTTCGCCGTTGCTTTAATGTGGAAAAACACGAAATTACAGTGCGAATCAGCCTAACTGTACAAAACCCTATCGGCTTCAAGACGTTTTAATGACCGTTTCAACGAGGCCACCGGTTTGTGGAACATTTGCTTTTTATTTACACGCTTCCATTCCCTATTTCTGCCTTATTTTTGCTACCCCGAACGGGTGAAAAAGCTCGCCGTAAAGTGCCGTGAAAACTTTTCTTTTTGAGCCACATTTCCCGGAATCCGGACGACATTTCTTGCCCGGTCGTCCTATTATTTGCTTTCCTTTTGGCACAGACTAACTCGCACTCGGTCTTCGCGTTTCCGGTTGAATCACGTGGCATGGTGTGTATGTTTTTGTGGGTATGTGTGAGTGTGTGTATGTGTGCCGTAATGGTGCTGTGATGAGAATTTTGTCCTTCGTTCCGGCGTTTTTCACCCTTCCAGTGAAGCTTTTTTTTCTCTCAACACGAGACGAGAAGACTTTTGTTTGTTTGATTGTTTTCTGTTGTACCTTTTTTCTACGGTTGATGAGTGTATGAGTGTGTGTATGTGTGTGAGCTAGATGTTTTTGTTTTACTTTTTGTTTCCTTCCCGTATCGTTCATGTCGTTTTCCATCTGCATTCAGACTCGATCGGAATACGAGATGATACACAAATTTAGTGGAAGTAATTTCAATTTGTACCAGCTTGGTAGAGCGATGGGACTTTTGTTTTGTGCTTCTTATGCTACTTCCAGTTTGTTTTTTGCTAAGCAGTAAAATCACAGCAGAAAGTAGAAGAACGAAGAGGTTTTGTGTGTTTATTTTTTCGAGTTTGTTTATTTTTCAGAGAACGTTCGTTAAATGGATTTTTTGTGTTCTTCCTTTGAAGATGTTAAGGTGTGTTAACGAGCAGAAGTTCTGGTAACTCTTGGTAAACATGAATTTTCCAGAATGATAATTTTAAAAACAGTAGAAGAATTTAATTTTAAAAGCATTTTTTTCATAGGTTGGTAAGATAGAAATATAGAAAAAGCTTTCTAAATTATGAAAAAAAATTAATTAAAAATCGAGATTTAAGCATAAAACAAAGAGAAAACAACATTATTTTTTAACATATTTATTTTTCAGTATGACGGATTGACGCCATTTTGATAACGTTGCACGTGCTTGCTTAATCTAGTAAATTCAGAAAACAGAACTTTATATCTTTCTTTATTAAATGTTCAACATTTACATTGGACATTGGAGATTAAGCATACCTAAGCAAAAACTAATAAAAATATTTTCATAAATATAAAAACACAAAAAAAATCACGATTAAAATCTGCTGAGATGAGGAAACATTTAAAATTCGATTTAGTTCTGAAAAAATATAGAAATGCTGTAAAAAATGGGACAGAATTATTTATCAAATTGACGATTAAAAGTACAAAATACTTTGAATTAATTAACACGTCAAAATTAGAACAAAGCGATATAAAAAGAAAGGTTAAAAACAAGTAACTTAAAATCCTACATACATAAATACAACTCTTCTTCTTATTTCTTGGCCTAACGACCTCTTAAGGTCATGCCTGCCAATTCTGGCTTACTAGACTAATTGATACCACATAGTTGGTTAGTCAATCCTCACTATGGGGGAACGGCCCAGATGAGACTTGAACCCCGGTCCTGCCGTGTGAAGACCGGCGCCGCTGTCGCATCACCACCGGGCCACCCCGGTAAATACAACTAAATTAATCAAATCTTCTTCTTCTTTCTTGGCCTAACGACCTCTTAAGGTCATGCCTGCCATTTCTGGCTTACTAGACTTATTGTTACCGCATAATTGGATAGTCAGTCCTCACTATGGGGGAACGGCCCAGATGAGACTTGAACCGCGGTCCTGCCGTGTGAAGACCGGCGCCGCTGTCGCATCACCACCGGGCCGCCCTAATTAATCAAATAAAACATTTAAAAAATCCAAATGCAATACAAAAACAATGTGTTTTTTACTGAAATTTAAAACAAGCATGATGTATAAAATTCTTGGTAACAAATATTGAGTATACTTCTGCTTCTGCTATAATATATAAAGCACAACCAAGCAAGTAATAACTATAACCAAACTATAACTATGCTATTTCTACCGAAATAAATCTAAAACAATTTAATTTTTTTAAGAAACAGATAAGACAAATAAAAAACCGATTTCAAAAAAGCCTAATGGTAAAAGTATTTTCAAGATTATCGATATAATCATTCAATAATAATTATTATATTAAAAATTTTAATATACGGACAAAAAATCAATACAGAAATCTTAACAATTTATGAAGTGCCCACGTAATTAAAAATAAAACAAATTAAATAGAACAAAATATCAAAAAAGCACAATGCACCAGCAGGTTGTTGCTCGAACAAGCGATCAAAAGAACAAATCATATTCGAAATAGGCCATTTCTCAACCACTACTGCACTAGCAGTCACACAGCTCGCCCAACTAGACCCACCCAAAAAAAAAAAACTGGAGACAAAATCGCTTTATTTCGCTTGTACCGTACTCCATCTTCAGGCGACTGTGGGCACCGAGCTTTAGACCTGTCCGTTTAGTACCATTTTTCATTTTTCATTTTTTCATTTGTGCCCCACTTTGTTTGTTCTTTTGGTCTCGAAAGAATATCGCACTCACCACTGAAGGGAACGCGCCTACCCTGTAGGCGTATGCTGTGGACGTTTCGGCCATGAGCAGCTTACGTTCACATCCGTAGCAAGTACTTCATCATGTGGAAAAGATGGAAAATAACGCCATATCGAAACGATTCGTCCGTTCGCTCAACCGTTCGGAGGTGGAGATGATATAAATTCATAATCTGCTTCACGTCTCCCGTTTGGCTCGTGCCGATGCAATTTCGTTCTTACTTATGTTTCATAATACGTTTGGACGTGAATTGTTGTGTTTCTGCTGTCCATTTCCACTTCGCATCGTTATTGATGGTGTGGTGTCTTGTGAACAGCAACATCGGTTTATTATTATCAAAGCGCTAGCTGATGCTCGTTAGCTGGGGACGCTCGACGTGGATATTTCGAAAGGAAAAGAAGATTTTTGCATGAATTATTTCGTTTTAATGGTTATTGCACAATACAGCGCCTAATGTGTGGAACGGTGCATTTTAGTAACTTTTAATTTTTATTCCATCCCAAAACAGACCAACCACAGACTGGAGCCAAAAAAAGAAAGCAGACTTCGCTGTAGTACTCTTGAACTGTTGTTCCATGAATCACTAGTTTTATGTTGTTTTTCCAACCCAGCATCATCTCCGTGCTCTTGAGTTCTTTCGTCAGTCAGTCAGCTCCCCACGTTTTTGCCCCCATTTCTGACCAAACACTCATTGAAATTCAAGTGGATATGGCTGCTTTAAAAATGTGTCTATAGTTTCTGAGGTTTTATCTCAACGGTCAGACCCCGGGATGTCCCTTCACGTGCGCTCACGTATTTTTGAAGTCTTCCAAAAACCGCAACAACAGTCACCCTTTTGCTACTGCAGACTTTGCCCCGTTAACCCAGTTGTACAGTTTCCTTGCCAATGTAGGCTACTAGAAATCGAAAAAGGAAAAACAAACAAAAAACCATGGAAAGAACAACGGCACGGAACGGATACGGAAAGTGTCCGGAAATAAAATTCGACCCGGCGTTATATTTTTCTCCCGGATACCCGGCTAGGTTTGTGGTTGAGATTTTCCACTTGACGTCGGGTGGACGACACTCATGCGAGCGGTTTCCAGATTTCCCTTCCGGCCGTTAACCCCATCTCAAGGGTGCCATTTCACTGCCACCGTGCTACGTTTCCAACACCGTGCCAGCCAAAACTCGGGGTACCGAAGGGCAGCACATTTTCGGTGCTGGTTTCATTGGCAGGAAAATGTTTTTTTTTTTTGTGAGGAAAACTTTACCATCTCCACGCGCACACATATCCACGCACAGCACAAGTGCCGCTGACGGGACTGACACAACAGTGCGCTTGAGGGAGTTTCCTGGACATGAGTGTGAGTGCTTCTCCTGGCGGGAAGTGTCGAGTGGAAATGATTGGCTCAACGCTTACAGCTTAAGCCCCTGCCGGCCATCACACTCACGGAGGCTTCATGACACCGCCAGGAATAACACTTCGCCGGAGGCGGAAGTAAAAGCAGATGCACCACTGTCCAGCACTTTGCGATCAACGGTTCGAGTACCATCCATCTGTCGTCCCATGGTGGGTGTTTGGGGCTGAACGGGATTGCATTTGCTGCAGTTGCACAAAACGAACGACGGCCATTGTTTCCGGCAATCGGCACACTCTCCAGTCAAACCTTGCCACGGAACGGAAAGCTGACAGTTGGTGCAGTGGCTTAAGAAAACTCCATCTACTTCGGGTGCACTCGCTCTCTCTCTCTTGGTCGCTAATCCCAGAACCACTCTCGTTCCCCCGCGCGGAAAACATCACAACTGGCAGCGCACTAATGAGACTCGGGCTCCATTTTCCAAGAAGAAAAAAAAAATACGATGTCGTAAAATTCAATATCTCATCGAAGAAAATGTACGATTGTGTCGGAGTGTTGGTGTGGGCTGGAGAGCGACGTGAAAGGTAACACGTCCAGGATTGCTCGGGATTGCAATTAAAAGATCTAGTGCGAGCGACGTGTTTCAAGAAGCGGTAATTGCAGCAGATTTACTGGCAGCAACAGGATTGCAATAAATGTCAGGAAAAGCCAACGCAAAGAACGTTTTGATAGAACAGGTCGTGAGCTTAAGAACGGTTGCCCAGGTGGCGAGAGTTGCCTATGCTCTCTATAAACTATTGTACGACATTTTCGACAATCAAGGTGAATAATTACATTTGTCAAACAAAGCGTAGTTAGTTTATGCAAACTGAGATCAAGATTCGTTAGTCTAAAAGCTTATTAGCTTAGCATTTGGTTTGGAGCAGCTGTGGAAAAATGTCGAGAAACGACATTTGAAGATTTGTGCGTGCTATGAGTAATATAACCGAGGAAAGGAGTTAGATATAGCAAGGTACGTCTTAAAGACAATTTAAAACGATTTCTAAACTTTTGGTCGAAAATGTCAAATAGGGGATAGATATCGGTCACCAAACAAAACTTTGTCAATAAATCGATGTCGTTGTACTTCTTCCAGCATCAAGACATAAGCTCATCCGTCAGAACGGTGACGAATTATCTGCACAAAATTAACATGTATCATGCGATCACTTCGAAGAAATGGCTAACGATGCCTGGTAAAACAAGTAATTACCAGACGAGCTTTTCCAGTAACTTTGTAGCCAATACTAAGTTTCAACTTGGGGCGGTCCGGTGGTGTATCCGATAGCGGCGCCCGTCTTCACACGGCAGGACCGGGGTTCGAATCCCGGCGGACCGCCTCCCCGTACACAGGACTGACTATTCTGCTACGGGTAAAAGCAAGTCAAAAAGCAATACGGTCAGGCCGTTCTAATTGAATTAAAAAAAAAAATAATAAGTTTCAACAGATTTTCAAAACTCAGAAAGAACTGAAAACATCTTAACGATAATTTTTTTAAACCTGTATTAATATAATAAGATTCTTAAACGAGGAAAAATTTAAGGCGCAACGTAACGTACAAGTAAACTTAAACAACTCTCAAAGACTTTTAACTAAGGTTCCTATAATAAGTAAATATTTAACCCGTGGACTCGCATAGTACTGCCACCAGAAGCAAACATAAATTATATCCCTGTTTAATGCAGTTGGTACAATCCCAACAAGCAAATAATTAAGAACCAACAGCGGAAGCCACCTTGGTACGTGAAAGAATCACTCTATGCTAAACAGCACCTATTCCCATCAGCAAGCTGGTGGTTTGTATTTGTTCAAACAAATGCTGAACCTCGTACTGTCAGGTACACCCTACAAAAACTCATTTGAATGTTTCTTGGCCGTCCGCTGCCAACCAACACCAGCAAGCGAAGATTCTACCGGTGAATGAAATGTGGTCAAATGAATTCACCGTGCGGGAGACAGGCACCATTCACACGAACGAACCTTTTTCAAAAACACACGCCCGTACAAATATGTTCAATTAGTGAGCATCATCCATGGGCAGGTAAATTAATAGAAGTCTTTCATTCGAGCCTGCCCTAAGACGTTGATGCCGTCTGGCAGTCGGCGTGGTTTGGTCCCTGTACCATGCGGATCGGTGCTCGCACATCATGTGGCTTCATTACGTCCTGTCGGTGTACGATGGTTCATCCTTTGGAATGGGCTCATCCTGTCAGAGCAGCACGTACCGACATACCGAAGACGCTCAGAATGTAGTGTTCCTTTGGACTTCCACTGGGCACACCAACACCTTAGGATGGTTGTGGCTAGAAACCACGCGAGACATAACGTTCCTAAGATGAGCTTTAGCTAGGATTAGAACAAATGGCCATCCAAAAATGAGTGAAATAGAAACTTCGGCATTCGGGCCGATGCTAACCGATGACGCATTCACATGGATGCTGTAAAGTCACACAGAAAGCCACAGAAGCGGTTTTGATGAAGTAATTTCATATGACAGGATTGTTGCTCTGTTGCAGAAAAGGTGACATCATTGTGAGCGAGAAAAGAGCACACTAAAAGGTGAGGTTTGTTTAAGTTGATCATCGTCAACCTTGTTACCGTTGTTGTTGTTGCTGCTGCTGACCGAAATGGAATTTATTTTAACTTGAACGAATCAATGTATGTACAATAGGAAATAGAATGAATTTTAGTTGTGAAACACAGCTCCAATTACATTATATTTACTTGCTCGTGCAAGAGAACTCACAAGAAACTCGTTCAATGCCATGTGCCATTTGCACAGCTCTGTTTTTGTTCATTCAGACAATATTTTTAGCTTCAAAGCACTAAGGAGCTATTATTAGACAAAACCTGTGTTCCGTACTTCGCCGAGCAAATAAGCGAAGGGCGTTGAAGTGCAGCAAAATAGCCGCAAACATTTCACGAGAATTAATCCTATTTATTCAGTCAAGAACTGTGCTTTCTTTCCGGAGCTGTAGGCGTACTGGTATAATTACATTTCCCAAAGACACAACCTACACACTATTTTCCTATTTGGTTTGGCCTTTATTGTGAGCCTGCTTATTGGTGATAAAAATTACAGTTTTGGTTGTTGTGTTTGGGTCAAATTACCTACAGACGGAAGATGTACGACAAAGCTGCCGAATAAAATTAGAGCCCACAGAGCCCACACTAACGAATGGGAAAAGCTTGATAAGCAAGGGATTTTGTGTTAAATGATTCCAATGTTACCAATAAAGAGAACGCTTTTGTAGACAATACTTTCATTGCGATAAGTCTAAAATTTGAGGTAGAATACTAGACTTCATTGTTCCTTTATTGTCTCCAAATTTTCAAAAACAAGCAAGAATAAAAAATTGTCAGCCTCAAGACTGCTTTCGCATGCCATTAGGACAGTAAAAAATACAATCCAGCACGCCAGTGGCACATTTTAAATTCATTGTTTCTCTTGACTAGGAACCAGCGCTGCAGCAATTGTGCTAGCAACGAAACGAGATTGTGCATTAAAATTAAAATGAAAAACATAAGCATCAAATCATGGCTTCTGCGCCGGCCTGCCTCCAACCATATGCAGCGAAAGGCGTACTGCTGTCAAGAGTTGCGAAAAACTAGCACACAGCACAGCAGAGTTCTTTGAATTTTGAAATTTAGTTGCAACGAGAAGCATAAACACAAACACACACACCGGTCGTCCTGTCCCGGTGTTTTCTTACGGTGACAGCTATTTAACCGCTCTGGTGCGAAATGGGGGAGAGCTAGGGAGACATACACAAAAAAAAGGAAAGCCTCAAAAACTGCACATGCATCCTTTGCTAGGAAATGGTTCTTTTTACTGTGGACAGCACGTTGAATGATTTATGGTTGATTTACATAAACAAATAGCAACGTCGTACGAAGGCCGGTGACGCCTAACTTTCGTGTGCTTTGCAACATTTTTTGTTTCTTGCTTGTTTTTTTTTTCTTGTTGTGAAAATGCATAAATTTTTTAAGTTCAGAGGTTCCCAGTTGCACCAAACGCCGTAGAAGTGCACTTTGGCACTTCATCAACACCATAGGTTTTATTACCGATCTCCCTCAGGTTACTCTGGGCTTCATTAGATTTGAGTTGCTCTGGGCGGGTGGACTTCAAAATTACTTTTCAACGGTATTCATGATGACAGCATTGGTCTCCATGGCGTGTTTAAATGTAATGCTTTGTGAGCAATTTCATTAATTAAAAGCTTGCTCTCCGGTGACATTGGGTACAATTGCGCGTGGGTAAGACACACTCTCAAAGTGTGAAGTGTGTAACGACGAAAAGTGTTTTATTTTTTATGAATGAAACGCTTTCGGTAGATTTATTGCGATAAGGGAAGCGGCGAGGATGTAAGTTGTTCGTCTAGTATAAAACAAAAAGCATGAACAGAGGTTTATTGCAAGGTCCGTTCTTTGTCGTGTAATGTCATTTGATGAAATTTAAATTACCTTATAATATACCTGTTGGAAACTGAGTAACCCGCGACTCGTAGCAACCATTGATATATCTACATATATATATCAGTACGTAGTTAATAAAGTCAGTCTTAAGTTAACCACCATAATACACGCAGCGACTCTCAACAGGTTATGGGCCCAGAGCAAAAATTTTAAAGATCCAGAGCGAAAATATTAAAGATCCAGATTTTGAAGATTTATACCTAGAAGATTTCGATATGGCGCATCCAAGCATATCAAGTTCAGTAGGTGTTCCTAGCATCGAACGTTTGGTTGGACGTGAAAACTGGACATCCTGGAAGTTTGCAGCGAAGACCTTTTTTGCAACTGGAAGGACTCTGGGAAGCCGTCAAGCCGAAACAAAAGGATGATGGAACATTCGAAGCAGTGGATGAAAAGAAGGATCTTCAAGCCAGATTGAAGTTGATTTTATTACTCGACCCCACAATTTACGTCCACATCGAAGATGCAGAATCGGCACGATCAGCATGGGACAGATTGGAAAGGGCATATGAGGACAAAGGATTATCAAGACAAATCGGCTTACTACATAAATTGCTCAAGACCGACCTGGAAGACCATTACGCTGAAAAGTGCGGACGGTGCCGATTGTCGAATATGTCCGATGGGAAAGCAGTCGAAACTACCGTTTCCGAAGACAGGTTCGCGTGCAAAGAATTTATTGGAACTGATACATTCGGACATCAGTGGTCCGATGGAAACGAATTCTCTCGGAGGGAATCGTTACTACATCACCTTCATCGACGACAAGACGAGGCGCATTTTCGTGTACTTCCTAAAGACGAAATCAGAGGCCGAAGTGTTAGCGGTATTCAAGAATTTCCACGCAATGGCGGAGCGTCAAAGCGGCAAGAAAATGAAAGCGATTCGGACTGATAACGGTAAGGAATACATCAACAAAAGCTTTAAGGCCTATTTACAGAAAGAAGGCATTCGGCACAAGACATCAAACGAATACACTCCGCAGCAAAACGGATTGGCGGAGCGCGCAAATCGAACTATCGTGGAAATGGCGCGATGTCTACTGTTTGAGGCAAAACTCCCGAAAGGCTTTTGGGCGGAGGCCGTAGCTACTGCGGTGTACCTCATCAACCGATCTCCTACTCGTGGGCATGATATGACCCCTGAGGAAGCATGGAGTGGACGAAAACC
>KZ061761.1:135351-172757 GCA_002091835.1 Anopheles maculatus
AAAAAAAGTTAATGATTTAAATGTCCAAAAACAAAAGGGACAAATCAATTAACATTTTTAAGAGGACAAGGCAACTTTTGAGTTCAATTGAAGTGAATTTTACAGACAGTAGTTCTGACACAGAAATTTCTAGTTCAGAAAGTGCCGAATTTTCTCACGTTCCTATTCCTATTGTACCGTCAATTAAGAACCTTGTGTTGAGTGAAACGCTAAACCCAGACGAAATGGAGAACCTCGCAACACAAGTAAACGCGATTGCTGCCATGCTAGAAAGCATGCGCACTCAGCAAAACCAGCAACAAGAGGCGTTGAACGCGCTCATGCAGCGCGCCTCAGAAGAAAGGCGATGTGGCTGCTTTTTCCGGTTACTCAGCAAAACCATCAACAAGCGGCGTTGAACGCGCTTATGCAGCGCGCATCAGAAGAAAATATAAGAACAAGTTGCTTAACGAATGATGCACCGCAAATTGCTGTCTCGACAGATTTGTTCTTTAAGATACCGGACCCAATAAAGTCCATTCCAAAGTATGATGGTAATCGGAAGCAACTTCATTCCTGGTTGACAACCGCTGAAAATACTTTGAATATTTTCAGAAATTTGGTACCCGATCAACAATACAACATTTTTGTTACCGCGGTAGCGAATAAGATCGAAGGCAAAGCCAAAGACATCCTTTGCTTAGCTGGAAATCCTCAAAATTTTGAAGAAATCAAAACCACTTTGATTAATGCGTTAGGAGATCGCCAAGAAATGACTTACTATAAAAGTCAACTATGGCAAACAAAAATGAGCGACACTACTACCATTCATAAATATTATGGTAAGATTAATGAAATCGTGCAAAACATCAAATCCCAGGCAAAACAGAATGAAAAATATCGCAACAGTTGGGACGCGATAAATCAGTTTATTGAAGAGGATGGATTAGCAGCTTTTCTGGCAGGACTGAGACAGCCTTATTTTGGATATGCTCAAGCAGCAGGCCCAAAAGATTTAGAAGCGGCATACGCTTTTGTTTGTAAATTTCGCTGCTCAGAAGATACCGCTAACCGTCTCGATAATAACTTTCCAACACACTCTAGGAATCAAATTACAACAGAACACAGACAGTCGAACAGAAGCTTTGACCCAAAAAAGAAGGCAAAATTTCCAAGTTCAAGCATCCATGACAACGATAAAAATAGTAACACAAAATCATTTCCACAACCAATGGAAGAGGAATCAACGAAAAGTAAATTAACATTGAATCGTATGCAACTTCATAATAACGAAGTGCAAGACGAAGACAAACCGTCTGATTCTGAAGATGAAGACGAAAACGTGGACCTAAATTTTCATTGGGTACAACCGATACATGAAATGAAGATCAATAACACAGTTTCATCAATTTCAGAGAGAGCTTCAAATTCATCAGAAAGAACGATCAACACTACCAGAAAAGATACCATACAACCAACGGATACATCAGACGACTACTTCATTCATTCAACAGAAACGCCGGTAAACTATTTCAAAAACCAACTAATTTTGGAAATTTCTTCCACAGAAGATGTCATCCAACATGAACCATTCCCACACTTTAAAAGGACGACGGTTAAAAGAAAACAATTCGACATAAATTCCGTTACAAAAATTCTCAAAACGTATCACAACGGAAAACAAACAGCGATTTTAGCACCAGAATGCATCATACCAATAATTCAAGCCTCAAACCGTAAACATTTTAGTCAAAAAGAGCAATTTGTTATCACTCAATACCAGGTAGAAGACGTTTGTGATGAAACAGAACAAGATGAAATTATTAAAAAAGAGCATGATCACGCCCATCGTAGTATAACGGAAGTAGAAACCCAGATTAAACGAAGCTATTTTTTTCCAAAAATTAAAATGAAAACGAGAATAGTATCAAAATTATGTAAAACTTGTAACCAAAGCGATAATCAAACGATCAACCCCACGGAATTACACAGAAAATTGAAAAATAATCTAGCTAAGTTAGCTCAAGAAAAGAGGAATGAAAAATTAGGAAAACCACCAGAAATACAAGAAAATCAAATCGTTAATACCCAACATAAGCAAAAAAAAAAAGCTACAGGAAGCAACTCATGCTAAGAAAATTTAAGGAAAATTCACGACCAAAAATAATATCAAAAGACATAAACGAAAGATAAAACAAAAAATTGTAAATCCTTTATAACGAACAAACCAGCTTTTTAGATGAACGATTGTAAAATTCAAGTACATAAGAGTTAGTCATCCGATTAACATGACCAATGTGGAAACTAATGATTTTATCTTTGTAAAATTAGATACTAGCCGACCCATTCCTGGCTTAATTAAACAAAAGAGTAGGGAACTCGTGATTAACTTTCAAATGTTAAAACCGATGAAATCCAGAAGGAACAAGCGATGGGACATCATCGGAACAGGATGGAAATGGATAGCGGGATCTCCGGATGCCGATGATTTGCGCATCATTAACACAACGTTGAATAATCCTATCAGCAACCAGTAAATTACACTAAACGAATTACTAAACAACAAGATCAATGATAAAATGGCCACCATGAATAGTCTTATTGAACACCATGTGAATCCAAATCAAATTTCTTAAAAGAAATGGATGCGATCGTTTTGCCCCCGTTTATGGAAACCGACAATAAGCTACTACTAGCGATGTTGAAGCAACAGAAACCACAGAAAAAAAATCCAACTGTTATCACTACACTGTTAACACTACGCCCGTTAAACGACATCTGCGTTTACCCAATAATGATGGAAAAAGAAACTAATAGCAGTGCAACATTTAACAACGAAACCACCGTTAAATCTTTGCAAACAAACAAGATGCTCATCAACAATGCGAAAGGGATGATCATGAAATCCAACTGTGAGCAACATCATCGATCGTTATTCGGAAATTTCGGCATAACGTTTCATAGCTGTACAGCGAAACTAGGCAATGATACTTTTGTATCCGAAGAGTACGTAAAGGAAGACGATGAATTTAGAGGAGCTATGCCAGGTCTCGTGGTAAACTGGAGTATTGAGCACACTGACAACATCTCCGTTATCCATAATAAAATTATGGAAAATCGCAAACACATAGAGCATGTAGCACTAAAGCAGTTCGAGCACCAATCTTTGCTATTCACTGGCCTAGGAGGTATTTCAGTTTTGATCTTAGTAATGCTGTTTACTGTGATGTGCCTTTTGAAGAAAAGGATCACTATCAATGTTCGACCTGGAGCTGGACATGCAAACAATTGAGTTCGAGGACGCACTCTGAACTTCCCCCGGAGGAGTTATGCCGTGATGCACCATGCATCGTTCCCACAGGTGGTAACGATCGTCATGTTGCAGCCTCTGTCCGGTGAACGACGCCACGCCACTGCACGTGTCATCCGACACGTCGCCCCGCATTCACACCAACACCACGCCACCCCATTCTCCATAGTTCCGCAACGCCAGCATTCCGTCGAAGCTTATAAGTAAGCCACTTTCAAATGTTAGAGTTAAGAAACAGTCTGGTTTTGAATTCGATAGAATAAACAACCCATAATTATATTTTACCTGGTAATTATACAATAGAAAATGCTGTAATTAAGCTTTATGGTCTTCTACGTTTTCTATTAGAAGTAAAGAGACTTCACGTACAATTATGCAAATAAAACCAAATAGAGTGGAGTATTTATAACTTCGAAAAAAACTTCATTTTGGCAAGAAAATTTTAGAGAACATTGTGTGCAGAACGCAATCTTTCAACATTGTTCTTTGAATTGCCATGAAATTCTTGTGGACACTTGATAAATGAGCTGGATTCTTTTACTAACCTAAAGCCAAATCAATGATGAAGTCTTTCTGGAGTGAATTTTATGACCAACATTTATTTCCAAAGAATTTTGCCTGCAATTTGATATTTTTGGTTGAACAGTTACTTCGCATTTTCCCATAATGTGTAGTATCGCGCAACGATTAAAATGATTCTTAGTATTTAAAACTCGTGCACCGTATCATAAAATGTGAAAGAGTTTATTTTTGATTCAAAAAACCTTGAGAACAAAAAGACAAAAGCATGCATAAATAAATGGCATTACTCTACACACTGCTGTTACGAACACACCCTCAACTAGCCCATAGCCCTGCCCATTTGTATTAATTTTTCTTAATTAATTCCCATCAATTTACGCACACTAATGGCAACCTTTCCGACATCAGCATCAAAAATCAAATCAACGATGTTATTACTTATGGTGGGCTGTTTTGCATTCCTTCCCAAAAACTTATCTTCGACAATCGCGAACCATTGATTTCGTTACCTTACGCCTGTTGTTATCAAAAGCACACTCGGGACGGATCCTTCAAACCACCGACGGGCGACGGGATGGCATAATTTGTTTTTCAAGTGCCTTCACAAAAACGCCATTTCTTTGGCCGTCGTTTAATCTCTTTAAGATCGTTCGGTGTCCCTAGCAAGGTCACAGGTAACCGCAGCAAGCAAGTAAATAAAGCAACAACAAAAGAAAAACATCCCGACAGTAATCTTGAGTAAAATTAATTTACTACCATCGTTCAGCCACCACAGATTACCCACCGGGAAAATGGGCTGATTTTTAAACGCCTTTCGTGATATTTTTTTTGCACCGCCTCTCCCTCTCTAATCGCTTTTCTTTTATTTTGTTTTCGGGGTTTTGTTTATCTGACTACACCACTTTAAAGGATGCCGCATTTGCATTCGCCGAAAAAAGTCAGCCACTTCAAAAAAAACCCCAAGGGTCATTAAGTGACGGCAAAAGGTGACGATAATTTCCGTCCGCGCGCGCGCGCATGTTTCCTAGCTGACGGTTGAAATTAGTTTTGGCCGATGCAAGGCTCCCGGGAAAGGTGTGGGCTTGGTGTGGAAGGAGATGTAGAGCTTTCGATTCAAATGGCTCCACATCCATGGTAAATAGTCGGTTGAATTCTCAACAATTTCCGCCGGTTTTGTTCGCTAACGGTGTGTTGTTGTTGTTGTAGCAAGGATCCTGGTTTTTATTTAATTTTTCTCTTATACTAACTTCGTTGTAAAGTGGCACCAGATTTAAATTCCGGTAATGTGTTTTCATCTTGCTGCACCGTGCTGTTGGGGTTTGAAAATTATGAAAATTATATTCGTAGGTTTGCTTGGTGTGGACAAAAGAAAACGCTGAATATTTTAAAGAAACGAATAACAGCTCTTCTGATATTCTAAGCAGAACATTCGTTTTTATTCCGGCAGCATTTCTTGCTACAGTCTGGAAACTCTGACTTAGTTCCATTTTGCTGCCTAAAATCAAAATCAGAAAAAAAGTGTTCCAAGAAAAATTCTTCCACAACAAGACACGAGCAGCCCAATCCAATAACGGAGAACATTGTTTAAAAAAGATTGAAACATGATTAAAGTGACCTAGCTTATGTTTCCATTCGATTTAGAAAGATCGCTCGCCCGTCCGCTTCCCATCATCGTAAAAGCTGATCCATGACCTACCCCCAACGACGGGTAGCACAACACGCGAATCCTCTGCTCTTTGTGCCTTAACAGTTCCTTTTTTCTTCACCTCGCGACGATCCTTACGCCACGAGGGAGATCCACTTACAATGTTTCCGCTTTTCTTTCTAGCACGGCTTCGCTCACTCACTCACTTTTTGGAGCTAGATACAATGTGAAAGGGATGTACGCTTGGGAGTTACAAATCCAGCCGCAAGCCACGTGCACGGTTGTCCCAAGCAAAGAAGTACAACAGCAAGAAAAAGGTTAACTCGTTCCGCAACACAAAACGCTCCATGAAAATGTGGATGCGAAGAAAAATTGCTAACCTTTTCCGAAAGGATATCCTGCTTTATCCTTGCCGAATGACAGTTTGCTTTCTTTGGACAGATTTTTTTATGATTAGTTATTTTCATCGCTCATCACCTTGCTCTTTCTCTTCGCTCTCCATCAGTCGAAGTGTATGTGTGTGTATGTGTAAGTTGCAAGGATCGTTGGAGCTAGAACTGTGCTTTTTTTTGTTGCAACCAAGGACAAAACTTGAATTGAATTATTCTATCATTCGCTCTCATTTACCTGACCTTCATCTAATTCACTTTTTCGCAGATTGTAGACGATGGTTCGCCTCAGGACCTCCCCTTACTTGCTTTTTTTTTTTGTTGGATTCCTTCCCATTTCATCTCATTTAAAGGACACTTGAGTCAAGCATGAAAATCAAGCATTCAAAATGGCAAAGGATGGCAAAAATGTTTCCCTTCTGGCATTGGAACAAAGGAGACAACTCGAGCACCTGTTTCACTCATGAGAGCCGTAGTCGTCGCTCGGGGAGGGGTTAAGCATACCACTAAGCAAATGTTACGAAGCAAAAAAAAAACTCATGTAATTTATTCATGTTATCATGAGAAATTTTCCGACACATTACACTTCACATACCGCTCTCGATGAACGGGCGCAAAGGATGTGTAAGTAGCAGGGCCTGCACACCACACCTGTCTGAGTGCGCGTCGTCAATGAAGATTCTCTCTGTGAAATCTTCATTCATGCTTGGCAGTTTATTTTAAAGAAGGGCGAACGTTGGTGCTGGAAATTTCTATTTCTATGCTTCATTAAAGGCTTTAATTTAGAAATGAATATTTTCACTTTGGGAAATTTTTGTACATGCAGTAGAATTCAAAGACTGTGCCTTGCGAATCAGAAGCAGTTAATGACTTATTTTAATTTAACCATTTTGTATTCCATGTTCCTTTATATGGCAAATATTTAACGTCTTACGCAAAGCCATATGAACTAATAAAATATATTTTTGAAGCAAGTAAAACCACCAGAGAGATAGACTTGCCTGTGTCTTCTCCAATGTAGTGCTTCCGCGACGCAGAGGTGGAAACTTTGAGAACCATCTTTTATGAGTCAATCCAGAGCCTGGAATATGCAGATGACAAAGACATCTCTCCTTCGTGGCAGACGTTTATCCAAGATTATTAATCTTAATACTAAGTTTATTAAGCTAATCTTAAAGACAACTACTAAAACGATGGTGGTAACGCAGGTGTGATCAACTGATAGGTGATTGTTGAAAGTCATTCAAACGTTCACAAATCTAGGGTCGAATAATATACACTTTGAATTGTTTCAGCATGAGATTATTAATTTACACAAAATACCTGTAACAATGGGGGATTTCATTTATTGTCTCAGAACTCACATACCGTTTTGAGATATGGCATTGAGCCGCTTAAATGGACAAAGGCGCATGGTATGGTAGTCCTAAATTGAAATGGAATGATGGCGTTGATGTCTACGCCAGAACGGTCGAGATATTGGATTGGCAAACGACGGCACTAGATCGGGAGTGGTATCGAAAATTTGCTGAAGCAGTTCTAGCGTCTTATAACTAACCCTAGTAAAAGTGCGCATGTAGAACTGACAACCTGGCTTCGATTAAACGTAAAAATGGAGAAAATGCACAAAATTATATCTAATGGCCCAGTTTGACGTTAGACATTTCAAATTACATTTGAGCGATTGCTAGGAGGGCAGTCGTGGGCTAAAGTTGTGACTTTAACAGGACATACGTAGTAAGAAAAAGCTGTAGACAAAGGTAGGAACAAGTAGAACCTTTTCGTAAAAATAATCGTTAGTTGGCTTTTGCCCAATGTGCTTGTCGTGTACAGGTGCTGAGGCTCACCGATGCCTTACATCCCAGGAAGCATAGCTAATTTTGATCTTGTAATCTGTATTCTTAAAATTACTAGCAGGGTGGTATTTATTTTCGAACTGGAAAACTTCATCACATAATTGATACAACAAATAACACTGGGGAATACTATTGCCATCAAAACTTGCTATGATCTATATGGAAAACTTTTTCGCTATCATACAATCTTTATTAAATATGCTTAATGTTTATTAAACGTACAGTTCATAGGTCATCGAGAGAGCTATCGAGAGAGCTATAAATTAGTTCCTCTACTCGACACAATACAACCCTCGTTCGTAATTAATAATTTACTCAAGCACAACAAACTTTCTCCTGACGTTTTATTGTTTAACCTTTACAAAAACTACTCCCTCACAGAACCTTCTACTAAACTCTCGTGCCAGACAAATGATACTGCTTTATAGCTAACCCACTTCTTCACCACTTGCAATAGCAAATACTGTAGCATAACACAACCGAAACTGGCTCGTAAACAAGCCTCGACCACAATACTCGCTGACTCGCGCGCTTTCCTTCATCCCGTTAGCTTTAATTTGTTGCCAACCCACGAGCGGCGTGCAGTGCGGTGCGCTGCTTGCATATTTCCAGAACAAATACCTACTTATCATTTAGATGGGCTGTGGAGCGCACAATTTGTAGCGAAACGACCGTACATGGCACGAGCGTACTTTGCTAGCGAGCCACCAAATGAGGTCATGCTCATGTGTAGTTGTGTCCTGCAGCGTATAACCGAAACAGGGTAATTTAACTCATAGTCAAGCCAGGTACGGTTTGTTGCTGCTATGATTTAGGATAAGATACATTTATAGCCGCCCTGTGACAAAGATGGCCCGATGAAAAGAAAATCATTTCGGGATGTACTTAGCGGCATGATAAAAATTGTGGTAAATCTTCTAATGCTCCTGTTCTGAACAGAAAATATCGTTTGCAAAATAGCTCCCCAGAAATTGCAGTGCAAATGCAGAACAATACATCCAGCATCCGACTTGTTCGCCACATCCTTGCAGACGCCCCAGCGTGGCTTTTGTTTACGATTTTCCAAACGTTAATAATGCATAAACAGTTCAAAATAACCACCCTCTATTGCTTCCGCCGGTGGAGAAGATGGTTTTGCCTGTTGTCGAAGGTTAGTGAGAACGATGGTAGGATGCAAAAAGGGAACGGATGTACACTCCCTGTCTTCATCCACAGGCTCGCCGTAACTTTGTGCTGCACTTGTGATGCAAGCAAGTAGCACCGCGATGGAGATGGTGGTAGTGAGATAGTGCAGGCGCATAGTTGGCAGTATCCTTGCAACTTCACCAAACTTCACGGCGTGCCTTCACGCCCTCATCCTCAACGTTCCCGGATGGCGAAGCTTTCCGGATGCAATTGTACTCGTGCGTTGTGGTAACGGTCACTCGCTAAACATAACCAACCGAGAGAGAGAGAGAGTACGGTTAGAGGGAAAACACACACACACACAAGTGAAAGTTGGCTTTCTATTCGTCTGCGTTACACTTCTGAGAGTGTTTTATTGAGTTTATGAGTTAAGCGGTATTATGCATTAAAGTGAGGAAAATTGCATGCTAGACGCGTTTACTGCGATATTAAACCATTTGTTAAATTCAATTGTATAATGCAGATCGAGTTTGAGGACAATGCTGTCTGGATATGGAAGTTTATGATGGCTCTAAATAAAATGAGCGTTAATTATCACATGAAACAGTTCACTCTCACTACTCAGAGGAGGAGGATGGAGTTCTTTTGCATGTAGTAAATTGTCCAATTAATTTAATTATGTCTCTGATAAATGATTGGTTAAATTATAAAACATTCCATCAGAAATTGTAAGTGAATCCGGGTGTGTTTTTGAGTCTTGAGTTTTAAAAAGTTTTAAAGCTAATAATGATTTTTTTTTACTTTTTCTTACAATGTATAGCTATTTATAGAACTTCCTTTAAACAATTTCCTTTATTTTTTTGCGTTTTGAGTTTTCGATAGAATTGGTGGTTTCGAGAAGGTATTGGTGGGAAGAAGGTAGGTTAACTCAGAGATTCAAGTTTTAAATTATGCTGAAGAAATGATGAAAATCGTAGCAACGCTCTGAAAGGTGCTTCCCTAACCAAGCTACACCGCATGAAAAAGCTTCTATACGTAAGAAATCCATCGATCAAACAAACGTCATCTACATTTCTACATTTACTTCTCAAAAAATCATCATGATTCCTAGACCTTCCAACTAGTGATATCTATCTTAAATGGAACATACCTATTGAATCTTATAAAGGTCTTATGCTTAAACGATGTGCATTGCCAATAACGTTGAAGCGAAAGTAAAGCAGGTATTAAATATTAGCGATAAATCACAAGTAGGGTCTCTCTTAAGCTTAAAAAATAGGAAAATCTTAAGTTTCTTTCAAGCAATCACAGCAGTTGAACTGAAACAGGTAAACTCATACCGAAGCGTCTGATAGCAGACATACCAAATTTGACAGCGCGTCACACCCTAAGGATATTTAATGTCAGAATATAAACTTCAAAAAATTATGCTTTTTAATAGTGGAAAATGCGCTTCGAGACGAATGTATTTTTTATCGTTGTAATTTAAAGTACTAAGTATTAAAATACTACGAATTGAAGAACTGAGAAAAATGCTCATCTTTCCAATTTCAACAAAAATCTTTGTAAACTCTACATGATAGTTAGTTCTTCTGACAACATCTATTGCTATTACAGCACAACAAAGAATATAAGTCTTAAAAAGAAAATAGTCTTAGTTTAGTACATCAAGCACATTTCCTTCAACCATTTTTCCATGAACTACGGTATAGTGGATGAACTTTTTGGAGAAAAATGAATATTTTATCAAACCGGGATTTCCAGCTCCTTCTTTTTCCCTTTTTCTTTCTTTACACCCTTATCCCAGCATCCAGCGTAAACCGTATTTGGATATAATTTCCCTATCAAAACCGACCGACTTTCCGCGCGCGTGTGGATGTCCAGACGGAGAGAAATATGACCATCCCGGTGGTGTGCAGTTTGCTCAAGGTTGCTTCAGGAGAAGAAATTTGATTACAGTTAACATACACATCTCACGTCGTCCTTTCGCATCGTGCTTCACATTTGCATGCCGAGTTCGATGGCCGGCCTTAGCTGTATCGGGTGGGTTTGGATAGAAGCGGTAAGAAAAATGGGAGCAAACCATACCAGCCATCCATCAGTGTTTGGTGCAAATTTGCTCCAAGGACCGGGCGAACACACCGTCAACCGTCTGTCCGTTCGATTATTGGGTCCAATTTGTTTATGTTAATAAAATGGTGGCCCTTGGTTGGTGCACCCGGACCCATCGGTACGTTCGGTTTCGAATCGGTTCAATTGTTAGGGTCATTTTATTTTCCTGTTGACAAGCCAAATGCCAATGGGACAACATGGCTACAAGAAAATTCTTACCGTCGTTGATTACAGGCAAGTTTGGAAGGAGAAAAGCAAAAGAAAAGTACAAACACCGTGGAAAGTATCTTCTCATGGGGAATCATTCTTTGGGACGACTTACAAACACGCAAAATGAAGACCAACGTAAGGAATTGGGAAAATCGAATTTATGATTTATATCATCGGAAGCCTCAAGCTCCTGATCGTATCGTTTTCCTTGGATAACATTGGAACCTAGCAAGAAGAGGAGATCATACCAGGGAAGAAGGAAGCTTTCCACAAACAATCGCTCAATAGGATGATATCACTTAGCGCCTTCTAGTGCACCTATCAACCATCCGGGGAAGCTTTCAATTCAACACCCAAACCATGCTGAATCGCGGGACCACCCCGGGAATGATGGATGTTGACATTGGGAATTAATTTCAGGGCCAGTCCAGTGGCGCCTGGAACGTCCTAATTAATAGCACACCCGGGAACGCCATTAGGGACCGCTCGTAAAGCGAAAGAAGAAAATACGCCCCGTTGACAATGCCACTGGAAAATTGATTCATTTGGCGCCTGCCAGAAAACAGTAATTACTTGAATGGATTCAAAAGCACCCGTGTATTCCCTTTGCCAGCTTCAATCACACGGAAGTAAGCTTTGCAGAAGCGTGAAATGCGCCAAATCATGGCCATCGACCACCGTGACGACCAACAATGCTCACTTGCGTGTGCTTTTGCATCGATAGAAATGCAAATTTTTCCTTCCAAAACAACTTTCTGGCCATTTCAACCGCAACAACACACCCGTCCGTCTGGGCCGCTTGCAAGCCAAACTTTAGCCGTTTCTGAACAAACTTTTTTTTTGCCAAGCATCCGTTTTGACGAGTGCTGATAGTGACAAGCGTAAATTAAATTTTACTACCGACGCATCGAAACTTTGGCACGGATTTGGTTCCGGGAGAGATTTATTTCGCTTTTGGCAGGATGTTTTATTTTATTTTACATTTGCTACGCTGAATGAATTATCGTACCGTGGACGATTCTACCGTCTGTGGTTGACAACGTCCGGTGAATGAGAATTGGTGAAGTTGTTCGTAGGAACTCGCGTTACTTCAATTGAATTTGGACGTAACGCGAAGTAAATAAAGGTTCCGGGGCTATGATTTATCCGATACGCAAGCGAATCAATGAATTTGGAGATGTATTGTTCGGAATTCATTCAGATAAAAGTAGAATGTAGGAAGTATTTCCACAGCATTTACTTTGAATGGAGATTGGAATAATTGTGGTGATTGGAAACTTATTGTAGCTTTAAGTAGTGTTAATGTAGAGAAATGAGAAAATAGTGCCAAATTTCCTGTTCGTAGGTGCGTAGGTACGTTCTAATTAATAGTTCCATAAGAGCAAGATAAAAGCATACAGTGGTTATTTTAAAGAAGTTCGTATAGTAGATCATATTCACAGTTCTAGCACAGTAGTAATATTTGCTGTGACATTTAAAACCGATCGATTGATTTAATCGGTCAGAATATATATTCAAAGCCGATTACAGTAAAAATATTCACTGTTTTTTGTTACAACTTTTGTATCATTATTATAATGAAGGGCTTTAAGAAGTGCATATATTGTATCGTTTTTACAGTATTGGTATTAATATTTAACGCGGTTTTATGCTGCTGCGCGGTGGAAAACAGCTATGCAGGTTTCTGTGCTGCATTAGATTTTGTGTACCACTCCCTGCTGACTGCAAAACATTCAAGATAGGGTGTTAATGGATCATTCGAATCATTACTGTGGACTTAGTAGATACTTCATCTCTGCCTTTCATGAGTTCTGTTGGAGTCCCGCAAGGTTGTATCATAGGTCCTTTACTGTATGTCATATTTATTAACGGGTTAATCAACAGTATATGTCATTCCGTCCCAGCATTCGAAAAGCTTTTATATGCATATGACAGCGAAAAAAACGTTGAGCGTTGAGTCACCGCGAAAAAAAAACCCAAGAAAAAGATCTCCTGAATTTTATTATAAGAAAGAAGTAGGAGTCTTTTGTAGTCCGTGCAATGTAGTTCGTGACTTAGGATTCCTCTTGGACAGCAGGATTGCTGACCACTACGATTCAATGATCTCAAAAACACCAGGCACTCTTCGTACACTAGGTTTCAAGTTACGTGTTTTCAAAGATTTTAAGCATCCGTTTAATGTTAAATTCGTTCGTACTCGATTGACATCTAGTACTTGACGAAAGTTGTTTCGTCAAGTTAGTGTTCAGTTCACTACAGTGAGTAGTGCATGAGTGTCACTCGCTTGAGAGTCCCAACATAGAGTACGCCAAACGTCAGATTTCCCGCGAACTATTATAAATACTTTAATAATTTATAATAATAAGATACAAATCATTGTTTTGTTGTAACAATCTGTTTAGCCTTTGAATTTAATATTTAAATTCATCATCATCACCACCATTTAACTATTCCTGTAACTATAAGAATTGACTGATAGTTACAACAATTTAAATTCATGTAGAACGGTTCACCCGTATTGTTGACACGTTTCTTTTTATTTCCATTACAAAGTTTGATTTCATTCACCTAGTCCTCTTTGTCCTAGTCATCAACAGCTTTGAAGGTCCCTTACAAATACTTGTAAAGAATGTAGTTCCTCAGCGACATCTAGCCAAGTTTTTTTAAGTCAGAAGGGTTCGCACAAAATGCAGTCGAAAATAATTTCTGCTAAATAAAAACTTTTTCTCAAATTTTGTCACTCCCTGTTTGTACATTCCACAACTAGAGCTGATTCACAACTTATTACCATTTCTAACAAGTCATTAGCAGCAAACGGCCGAGAAAAACTTCAAGCATCTCTCAGAATGTTGTCCACTCGTCGTGCAGGTCATTTACTAACACGCTAATTTGCTATTCTACCTCTCGCTGCGTTCCCTTTTCTTCTATCCTCTAGAAGGGAGCGAAAAACTTTGCGTGCGAAATTAATTGGATCAGCTACAAATTATTACTTCGCTTGGCGTTTGCACGAACGCCAATACGCCGGACGCATGGCCCCCGAGAAGTGTCCCTAGCACTGAAGGTCACCCAAGCGGCGTCTTGCGATAGTTTTAGCCAGTCAGAATTAGGCTGCTGACCTCGGCCTAGCATCGTCGCCGATCTGTGCGGCAAAGAATGTAAACAGGATCGTAAATTTTCACAACAAAACTTTCCGGTTCCTACCGGCAGTCATCTGTCCTGCATTTCGGGACCGAATGGCTGAAAACGTTTCCCCTTGCGTTCTCTCGTATTGGAGTAAAATTGGAGGGTTTGAAATTCTAGTCCTCTAGGTAACATCGTAGAATAGAATAATTAAGCGGACGTCCTGCAAAACGAGTTTTCCTTCTAACCGGATGTCGTCGGTTTTCTTGAGAGAAAAATAAACACAAAAGTTTTCCCTGATCTTCACTGTGTCCCACCAGATCCCTGTGGCTTCCGGTGGAGCAAACGAACTGGTTAGTGTTCATTTCTAAAGTTTCGAGCTTAGTCAAATTTCCAAGTGGCGTAAAGTATTCATTCCATCCGCTTCCATTCATGGAAGCTAAAGTCATCAATAAATTATCACTCCAAGTAGCCACTGGAAGAAACGATTCCCGATGGGTACAACAAACGCTGTTATTTCCCAATAGAGGGAGAAATCCAGTGCTCCAAATGGCAATGGTCGGCGTAGAACAATCGTTATCCGGGGAAATACCACTCGATAGACCGGGTAAAGTCAATGGTTAAGGGTATTGAAAAAAAAAATAGCAATTTAATTACGTGAACATTAATTACCGCAGCCAAGAGTGGCGGTAGTAGTGCGGTTGGTTTAGGCGCAAATTAACTGACTTTATGGTTCTTGTTGCTTGGAAGCATTGTAATTAAAAGAATTTCTGTTTGCACGTTTCCTGCCAGTGGATAGCGATCTAGATCTCTCGAATGATATCAACCATCGACGGTTGTTACGAGTTTGTAGTACAGAAGAAAGAATTCGATCAAACGCGAGTAACAGATTCGATTAGTGAAGGAAGTTAAAATTAACGACCAGGATGTGTAATTGGGCTTAAATTGAGTTTGAGTAAGTTGATTAAAGGCCTTTTAGAAGCACTAAAGGCCGTGGATATGGCAAACGATGATTCAACCCATGTGTACAAACTGCAATAGACTTACTACTAAGTTAAGTTACAGTAAGAAAACAGCTTAAATTCGCTATATGACACAAAGGTTAGATCCTGTGCCTTTAAACCTGGGATACGTTATATGACAAGATCAAGGATCTTGAGTTTGTTACTTTGGATCGCGCCTAGTAGAATTGTATCTTCTTCTTCTTCTCTGGCACTACAACCTCTGTAGGTCTTGGCCTGCTAGCAATTGCTAGCTCTCTGTGACTTAGTTATACCCGTAGCTTGATAGTCAGTCCTGCGTACGGGGAGGCGGTCCGCCGGGATTCGAACCCCGGTCCTGCCGTGTGAAGACCGGCGCCGCTATCGAATACACCACCGGGCCGCCCCAGTAGAATTGTATCAGGCTTGAACAAACTCCAAGTTTCAGGAGAACTTCAGGAGTGAAAGTTATAGATCTAAAAGTTTGTTATGATATGAAATTCTTCAGTAATAATGAGGTGCGCTGAGACTATCATACAGCCCCAACTCAGTCCCTTGGGAAGCTTCTACTACATAAGAGAGACTCAAATGATGTCTATGTCAACAGATATTACAGAATCAGACCTCTAGTGTCAGATAAAAGAGAACACGGACATGCCTGTATCCCTGGCCTAGGACTTGGTGGAAGTAAAGGCCCCTGGTCGTTCTCGATCCACCTTTACCTGGTACGTGATGTTGGTCATGGTCATTCTTGCAAGCCTACCGCTCACCGTTTTAGATCAGCTTGACTATAAGAACTAAGCATGAGACGGACTTGTGTATTAAGTTGCCCTTTAATACACCATGATCGGTACCAAAACTCATTAAGGCAGTTGCTTTATTTGCTGAATTTTCTAAACATCCACTTTCAAGGAATCGCAGACAAACACAACGTGGGGCTAAGGCTAGACAAAAGAACTAATGAAGACTAAATTAGATGATCAATTGGTAATTAAGAATAAAAATGAGTTCTACTTGAGAATATCTGCTGGAGCTGTAAATAAGCAGAATTTTATTCTAATTTTGGATTTTTAATAGATGCTTTAGTTTGAAGATCATATTCATATTTCCTTTTAACGTTTGTGATCTTTTAACAGTGCATCATACGGTAACAGTGCGTGGTGTTTAAGACGTGTATAACAAAGTATTTTTCCAAAAATATCAAATTTTTATTTTTAGCATCAAATTTTCAACGAAAGTCTCTAACCAACATAAGCTTTCCAGTACATACGAGTTCACACCATCGCCGAAATCGCAAAAGAAAGTTGAAACGTTCCCTGTTTGCAGAAACCTCCCGTCGACGAGCTGCATAAACATTGTCTCCAGCAACCAAACCAGAAAGTGCAAACGTTAACATTCATGCTGCCCGAAAGCTAACCGACATCAGTCACAGGCACGTTCCGGGTACGTTCCATCGCCTTATCGATGCAGCACCGCTTGCAGCACAATGGCAGACAGCAGAGATGCGTGTGGATTTATGCACCCGCGACGTGTAAACATTTGATCGCGCGTCTTCGCTTCGCGGTGGCCACCGTGGGCGAATGTTTTCTTAAGCTGCCGGGCTTTTTTCTGATTACGCGAGCAATTCTTTTTTGCGCCCTCACTAGAAGACTCGAACGTTGGATCGAGAATTGGATGTTTTTTTGTGTTTAAATTTTGCTTTTCGTTTGAACTGTGTCGATGTCGATTGGCATCGTCGCCTGTTCCCGGTTGGCACCGAGATGGTGCGATCATACCGGCGATCATTCATCGACCACCGGTCAGGATTTTACTTGTTTGTGTCGTTTGTTTGACTGTTTGAAGAAGATGTCGAGCCATTTCGTTGCATTCTGATGAGCAGTAGCAGGGAAAAGTGAAAAACTGATTTGCATTCCGAAATTATGCAGAAGATACGATTGGGAAATTCGTCAGTTGTTGAGTTAAAACTGAAACTATTGCTTTAATTTATTGTACATTCTTGTAAATTAATATTTTTCTCAAGTTTTATTCAATTATGTTATGTCATGACTGTATAAACTAGTTTAAGTTCTGAACTTTTTTGTGTTAGTCTGAACAAGCTATTTATTGATGTTCTCCAAAATAAGCTACACCGTTCGTTTTTCTCATACATGAAATGATATTTGTCCTCAATATTTTACATGTACAGAAATAGTAAATTGCTCGTTTTACGACACAAATAAGAACGAAGCATTTTATTTCTTTCACCGTGTGAAATCAGATTTGGAAACCGTTTTCCACGGTACATTTATGTTGCTGTTCCCTTTCAAAACACAGGACGCTAGCATCGAAACCAATAATCACGTACCGGAAAAAGGAGGGTGTGGAGTGAAACTAGGAAGACGATTAGCAAGGCAAGCAATGCAGCTTTTCCTGTAGATATAGTGGTCAATTTTATGACCTACCATTGCTTGAGCTAACCCTCTAAATGGCGTCCATTCCATGCTTTTCTTTCCCCTAGCCCTTCCCACAACAAGCTACCACAGCTTAGGTGACTCGCTAGTACCAAAGCCTGACGCTGACTCACTATCTTCGGCCAGGAAGCTTAAATGGGGCTGAAAGTTATCTTGCTCGCCGTACGTACGCAGGTCAATGGAATCGATTTCGAAACTACAGACCTGTGTGCTTCTTCCATTTTATTCCCTTCCGTCCGAGCGCATAAAAACATCCTGTTTTTAGGGTAGACGGACGGCACTAATGTGTAAATATTTTTCCTATTACCACCGCCCGTAATGGGCCGATGGACTCATAAAAGTGCAACTACTAAATTTTCATGGTGAACGGTGTCGCTTTTAGCGCTGTTAGCAAACAACGAACCACAGGAAAGCGTTCGGCAGGAAAGACCGATTTTATTTGTGAGGTTATGTGCTAAGTACATGGTTTTACAAACGTCGGGTCAGTATCCGAACAGGCAAACCTCTTTTAATGCCAATCAATGGTGGATTTGGTTTGGATGGTGAGTGACTGATGGAAAAATAATGATTGTTTGAAAAACTAAAACAAAATAGTTTGGAATTAATTTATGAAAACAATCATATATTGAGCGCAGTGGGGTACTTTAGGAAGGATTTTTTGACTGGATGGTCTATCCTTCTGTTCAAAGTGATTGAATTTTTCTAGACGTTGAAACTAATTTTAACATATTTTCTTTCTTGTTTTCATTCTTTTCTTTTTTTCTCATTTTCTTTACCGCATTTTGTATTTTAACTTTAACAGATATGGTAGAATTTGATTTTGAATTTTTATAATGAATATTTTGTTTGCATAGCTATTCTACAAGAGAAAGCACTAATTTATAGTACTTCAGTACGTTGCTTAATGCTAAGTATTCACAATATTGCATTCCTAATAATTATTTTACTAGAATCTTTTGAAACAAAAAAATAGTACAGCAAAGCGTACATTCCTTCGTACGACAATAACTGGAACCATGGCCGCCCATTTATGTCTATTTTATATTCCTTAAACATCTCCAGGTCTAGGTAGAATAAGAACAGTTTGAAAATTGCTACGACGAGACGTTTATTTTCACACAAGGATTAATCAGCTCAGAATTGGTTTAATACAGTTCCTAGTAGATGTTTACTGTTTCTGCAATTAACTTATAATAATGTTTGATCGGTGTTATCTTGTAAAGTTATAATAAATCCATGTCCAGGTCCACGTCTCTTACATTCAAAGAAGGTTGAGTGGTTTGTATATTATTTTAGCTGGATGACTTCAACTGTAGAACATTAATATCATTTTCAGTATAACACTTCATTTTGTGATTGGGAACATATTACAAAATATTATAACAATTATTTTACACCGATACTCTTTAAACTATTTTTAGTTGTAAATAAAGCATCAGGATTTCAAAATAATAATTAAAATTGTCACAGTTACATTTATGCGTCATATCTCAATTATTTCTCTTTTTATCTCGCAAAAGCATATGATCATTTTCACCTTTCATCGTTAAAATACGTAAATATTCCACATTTTTCATTCGGAAGTTTTAACCTGAAAGGACACTCTCACGCATTTATTTAATATCATTTTTCTCGTTTTATTTTTGGGTACTGGAATGAGTATGTTTTTCATTCGACGAAAGCATTTATCGAACTATGTACATTGGTCTTTCTCGCTGCTCGTAAATAACTCCCTTCACGCCTTGCCTTGCCATTCCCTTTAGTCAGGTAAGCAGCTGCAAAAGCTTAAACGACAAGAGTTAATTGAGCTTCAATTAGCTGCGTAAAGGACGCTGCTGTGTGTTATCGGCGAGAAAACGCGGGAAAGATTTATTGCTGGTTATTAAAACGAGCGTGCCACCAGTTGGAAGGAATTCAATTCATGCCTATTTGCTTGAACATTTTCGTATAATTTACAGCGCACGGTTAAAAATTTCAATGAAGAGCGCACAACATTATCGATATGAAACTTATGGTGTATACTGTTGGCATTCAATATTTTCTTGTTTTCCTCAACGCACTAAATAGGTCACCAAACAGCGAAAAATTTTCATTTTCCACACAACAGCTTTCAAATGTACTGTACGTATTCAAATCCTTCTCTTTGCTAAGCCATGACCCAGTTTTGGGTAATTGAAACGCAAATGAAACAGGCAGTGTGAAAAGAGCACAAGAAAAAAAAAATCATCACTTCAACTGTAAAATGAAAGGTGAATGAAATGCACAAAAAAGGAATTCCGCCACACCAAAACGTCAACTCAATTTGCACTGAAAACCCTCCAATCATATAAGATCTTTGTGCAAACGAAAAACAGCAATACCCGCAGCGTAGTACTGCAAAGCAACTGCATCCACAACAGTGTCCGCTGCGAAATTCTTTATCTCCACTCGCACATGCTAATTTGGTGTCACGGTGTGTACAGGGTTTTGAATGTTTTTCTCCATTTGTTTGTTTGCATAATAGTTGTAGATTGCAGTTTTTCAACTGTACTGTGGATAGTTAGGATATTCTCATTTATTCTAACGAAAGATCGAAAATGTTAACAGTTTTGGAATCATTGGGAGTTAGTTAGTTCATGGAAGTTTTATTATGTATTTATTAAAACTAAAAAAATTCTATCTTGTTGCTCAGAATGTGGAAGACTTAACGAACAGAATATTGAAAATATGTCGATGTAGAGATTAAGATTAGGAGTAGTTAGTTAGGAACAAAGATGAACTTGCGCTATAAAAATTACAATTGAAGAGCATATTACAGGAAATGTAATGAACAAAATAATGTTTCGTAGCTGTTCCTTTGCACGGCTTTACTAACTATACATTCTAAATAACTTTGATTATGCTTTAGTACCAACAACTGTAGCGAATATAGATTATAGCAACAATCGAAAAAACACATTATAAAGTAATGGACAAGATTCGCGACGAAACCCAACCACGTTATGTCGTTTCAATCTTACAGTTTCGTTCTGCTGTCACTTAAACGGATCTAGTGTAACGTCAAAAGGCACTCACCGCTCGGACGTTCTTCATTTTTAATTACTTCATTTGGCCGTTGCTTAAACTATCACATGGTCACCGTTTCGCGTGGATGTGTGTCCAGTAAAGAAAAGCTTATTTTTCTCCCTTTTTTTCTCCCTCAAACACGCACCGTCACAGGAAAAGATACGGCAAGGACACCATTCATTCGGCGATGCTGTAATTACTCGACCGGCCGGACCCACGGTCCGTTGGTTGCAGTTTTCGTCGTTGTAAGGCTCCATTTACAGCGTGCCGTACAGATAACGAACTGCACGTGATGCGACTAGCAAAAGCATCGTGGTCAACCGATGGCTAATTCATTCCATTCGTTTCTGCTGACTTGGCGTTCCTTTTTGTTCTGGGTGTTTTTTTTTCTGGGTACTTTTGCCGATGAACAAAAGAGCAGCGTTTGGTTGATCATGGGACACGATGGCGATGTGCTATGCCGGCGTTTGGGCAGCAAAACTAATATAACACGAGCGACAACATTCACACGTAGGACCAAAATCCCAAAGAAAAAAAGTAGTAAAAGACAAGACGACACCACACCTAAAGCTCAACAACATGAAAACTCTAATTTGCAGCATTCTCCTTCGTTTGATTAAACTTTCACACAATGTTCCTGCTCGATACGGTTGGTTTTTGCTGTTGTTTTGGGTTCTGTTTATCCAGCAAAAGTCTGGTGTAAAATAAAAAGAAGCCACATTCCTTGAAGAAAAAGGTGTGTGCATGTTTGTGCAAACTAAACTAACTACTCTCGAATTGATCGGGCAGGGAAAATGTTCTCGTAACGCTCGTTTTTTTGTCTCCCTGTTGACACCTTTCCTTTGGGTCATTCTTTTTCCGGGTCGGTTGGTTATCCTTATCTACCCTGAATACCGCAATGTGTGTGTTTGTGAGAGTAAAATTGAAAGAAAAAAGTTAAGAACAGTGGTACGAATCCAATGAAATTTCACGGAGAAAAAGAGAGACGAGAGAAACAGAGAGAGAGAGGAGTTTTGGGTTTTGAAGTTTGATTTTGCTTGCATTTTTGTACAAGTTGTTCGCTTTTCCAATTTCGCCTTTAACACCAAAACGAACGAAAAACTTTTACGGCGCTGTAAACTATTTGGGCCGAACGCGGTTTTTTGTTATCTCCTATTGCTCAACATATCGAACAATTCTGTCCAACAGTTTGGAGGGAGCGAGTAGTTGCTGATGAAAACTTTTCATTAAACGCTCCCCGCACAATTAAAAGAGCACTCTATCTGGAATGCATGTAAAAAGGAATTGTAAAAAAAAACAACAGCTCCTTGTACGAGTATTCCTTTTTTAATGGTCAATCCCAATGGATGCAACTGTGCTGTGAAGTGAATTGTTCCATTTTTAATCGATGAGGTTGGTAGAGAAACTTGTATATCGAGAAACTTTATCGTGTTTCAGACCACGGACTCGATCTGACGGAGGGTTCTCCAATTACAAATTACAGTTTTTGTGTTTGTCCGTGTGTAGCTGTGTTTTGCGGAGATATTCAATGAATGGGATTAACGTCCTAATTGTTTGGCGAAGAATGGCTGTTAGATGATGTATTTTAGATTAATTATTGAACAGCGTAAAGGTGTTGAAGTACGACTGGGAAGCATTAAAATCGTGCCAGAAACAAGTTTCTAGAAATATAACAACATATCCTTCATATCAGAAGTGCATCCAGTATTTTAGAGGCCCGCGTAGGAAGCGTCTGGTGCAATGAAGAAAATATTCTTATCAATTCTTTGGCGAGTATCCTAGATCCTTAAAGATTCCTTTTATGAGGCCTTATTTCATTGTTTCGAAGGAGACTCCTTCTAAAAAGCTCCTTTCAGCGACGTCTCTTCGGGGAGACCTTCTGTACGCGGATACATAGGAGGCCAATAGGACGACGAGGACTCTGACGACTGCTGACTTTGTCACTTTTGCATTGCATCTCTTGCAGTGTCTTGATAAATAACAGGGCGATCACTTAGCGACGGCAATCTTTCACATGGTTGGGTCGGATTCGGGAAGGATAAGTCAGGACCTCTCAATGTGGCTGTTCCAAAACAGAATAAGAAGATAAAAGCAGAGCGTAGTGCGCAGTGGCGGATCAAACGGTGGGCGGAGTAGGCGGCCGCCTAGGGCCGCTATTTGGAGGGCCCCGAAAAACGAAGGCCTTAGCAATCAAATGAATTCTTGGGGCCCCGACTTCCTTGCCGCCTAGGGCCTCGAAGGGGCATGATCCGCTTCTGGTAGTGCAGAGACTCACAAATCACGAACACAAAGTGATTCAGCACATAAAACATTATGAACTAGAAGGCTAGATTTACTTTTAGGGTAAACTTATGGTTAAGAGATTAAATTTCAAACGACGATCAACTTACCAGACGACGAGATTCGGTCAATAATTGAGAAGCTATAACATAAAAGAAACCATTCATAACATTGAAACTACCTTTGCAGGTATTTGTATTAATTCAAAGCTCCAATGTACGATTACTGAGGTTATGGCTCCAGAAATCATGAAACCGACCGTAGTTTACTGTTCCTGCAATCCTGGAGGACTGATGTTTGTATCCAAGACTTATTATGCCTGGGATCACAGTCTAATTCAAGAAGAATCTCTTCAACATTTCGACATCCAGGATAAGAAGACTAACAAACATTCCTGAGAGGAAGATGAATTGCTCCTGAATGCAATAAAGAAAAATCAGTTTATTGTATAAATAAAGAGCTCATCATGGTCCCGATGAGAAACGCTCTTATTGTAACTCAGTTATAATTTGATGATATCATTATCATGTGTTATCACTATACCTAAATTTGATAATACACATATTTGATGGATAGACCCTTTTTGTAATTATAATTCAATATTTTGGGATAATATGTTTGTGTATAGGTGTTGATGTTATTATGTAGCATAAACTGATCAACTAAAATGTTACATCTTCAACATCAATGCATAAATGCACACACCATAATACATAATTTCCCGTTTTTCCCATACAAACTATTAGCCTCAGTCCATTTCGCTAGAGAGCAAAAGAAAAGTTTTTACAATATTTCTTTTCAACTCGCCAGCAGTTTTCCTTCTTGCCTTCGCCTTCTTTCCATTTTGCATGGTAAATGTTTAAACACTTCACATGTCGTTTGCGGACACATGATACCTGTGCAGTGTGTTACTCGATTGAGTTACGCCGTTTGGCGTTCCGGCTGATCTGGTTTTCCCCTGTGCGCTACCAAATGGTGTGTGACCGGACGTGCCAAACCTGCTCCTGCACGGACAACCAACCGGTAGCGGCCTCGAAAAAAACTTTCCCAGTTTCGGACAGGCAGCAGCAGAAGCCAGAAGGCTTCAGGTGAGCGGTAAAGCAAGTACAAACCATTTCCATCCCCGTAGAATCGTAGAATAATGTATGAGCCACTCGTCGGTACGGTCGACGTCGGTGCAAAAGTCATCAGTAGCCCAAAGGAGTCTCTTGTCGTGTTGGGAGTGTGCTGGGTATAAGGGCACGAGGTGCCCTGAGCATAGCGTTGGTCACTTTTCACCGGAGGTGTTGAATTTGCAAAAGGGCACCGAAGCGAACCGATGTTCGGTATCGAACCCATCGGTCCATTGGTTCTTGTCGAAATAAAAGGAAAAAGCGATCGACAGCTGGACCAACAAACTGGACAGTTCTGTTGCATCGACGCGCACTCCGAAGGTCTCCGAAGCGGAGTGAACTTCCTGTAGCCTTTGCGGGGTTGGCATTTTTGGAGCACGAAATCGAATTGGTGGCTTTGTTGGGAAGATAGCCTAATAGCAAAGTATTGGAAAATTTCGCATGAAGGCACATGCTCGGAGAAGTATTGAAATTAATTTTAAATATTTTGAAAATTCTTTTTTCGAACACAAAGCTTAAAAATGATAGAGACTGAACACAAGTCTGGCTACTCGTGAATTTAATAAATCAATTGCGACGAGTTTCTTCACCATTTTCCAACCACTGCACCTCTGGTTCGACCATACCAACTACACCACACCATAGAAACAGTTCCATTTGCACTGATTTCGATCATTTGGATCGTTGAACCATTGGGAACCCGGTTGACCAAAACCAAATCAAACTCCCATGCGAACGGCACGAGATGGAGCATGTTTTTCCTATTCATGAACCAATGCCCGACAGTTGACCGAATTCGATTTTCCGTACCGGTTTCTCGGTTTGAGTTTTTTGCTGACGCCAATACTCAATGTTCCCATCACAAGGATCGGAAGCGTTGGAGTTGTGTGGGGAAATTGAACAGTTGACTCCTGCGTTGTGAGGTACACCAAATTACATCGTTGGTTTGGTTGGGTTACGTGCAAGACGTGTGATCGGCGAATGAGTTTTCATCAAATGTAACTGCTAATAACGGTCGTTTCGATAGCATTGTGCTACAATTTATGAGTCAAGTTATCGTGATAGCGTTGGAAGGTATTCGATTCCTCGCAAATCGAGTACGATATTGATGGCATGTAAAGCGTGCAAAAGTTGAGCGAGACAAATTTTAATTTAAACGCTTTTTTAAACTCTTTTGAAAAGATTTCTTTGGGCATGGGTTCTCTTTAATGTTGAATAAAATTTATATCAAGTGCTAAAGCATTACAACAAAAACCCATTACCGTCCCTAGTGCACGTTCAAACTTTATTCTCCAGGCGTGTAAATATTGTAAAATGCAAAACGAATACGATTGCATCAACGAAAATGCTGTCTGGTAAACGGTTTCCATGGTACACCTAAGTGCCCCTTTGGACATTATTTCCAACGAACATCGCACAAGAGTGTGCGGATCCGAACAAACACGGGTGATTGTTTTGGAAACGTTTGGTGCGTTGTATGTTGATTCGTGAGTGTACCATAATGCGGTATGTTTTGCTTTATGAAATGATTTTAAATTGTATTTTTCAAAGATTTATACTATCTTTTACTAACTTAAAAGGATTTGATTAATGTTTAATTGTAAACAGATAAGTGAAAATTTAGAAACCATTAAAAATTGTTAACTAATTAAGTTGAAACCATTCTATTTACTATTTTGTGTAAATTTAGGTAAGTTCTATCTATCTTAAAAATAGCTTCTAAAACACCAAACCTGAGCAAAAGTATAGTCAAATAGAACCATTGCACGAAATCGGCACTTTAAATCATCCGGTTATTCATTCATACCTAGTGGCAAGCTTGCCACTTTACTGCACAACGCGGGAATGCACATTAATGTGCATGTTTAACTACCAGCTAAGTACATCATCAACAAATCATTTGACCACCCGTCCTGATACAACCCAAAACGGTCGCCATACCGCTAATGCGACAGTGTACAGCAAATTAGTTTCGTAATTATGATGGATTGTAAGCTAAACACGATCATAACCATTCTTCTTACACATTATGGAAGAATTATTAATTCAAAACCCGGATGACATTTAAGCCCTGATTGCCTGAGACAAACGGAAAACTTTCCGGTGGAAAGCCTCAAACCAAACGGAAAGCAAATTTGCATTATGATTACATGTTAGAGTCGACGAAAGCTTCGTCGATTTTTTTTCGCACTGTCATTCTGGTATCCTAGCAAATTTCTAAATAGTGATCATAGTAAACCGTGAGAAACAGGTTTGTTGACTTTGCAAGAGTAGAGTTTTAAATGTAATTTATAGTTGAAAATGATTTCTGCATATTAGATCAGTGATAGAAATAGCGATAGTAGTGATAGTGAACAGATAACACATCTAGATGCAAGGTACGAATGCAGCGTTGTGTGTTTCATCCCTTGCAACTGCGCAACTGTTTACCTCTGTTGCGTTCAAAGCAGCTTTGTTGTTGCGTAGTTTTTTGGTTACCGCGCGTTTGTAATTAAACCTTTAAAATAATCAAATTAAAGACATTTAAATGCCTTAGAAGTTTATTTTATTACAAATTCAAGTTAAATACTTGCATTTTGCGGATGATTTCTTTTCAAAACATTATTTTACGAATGCAAATTGTACTTTCCGTTGAACTCGACTGACGGAAAAAGTTTTGTCTAACTCGCGTCTCCGTTTGGCACAGGTAATGGGATTTTTTAGCTTTCCGTTTGACAAAAATCTGTCATCGATTTTTAAACGTCTGATTGAGTCAAACGGATAGCCAAACGGAAAATCATAATACCAAGGCGACATTTTTTCGCCGTTTGCTAAGACGTTTGGCTCACACAATCAGGGCTTTAATCTGTGGTTGTATTTGAAGTTTCAAGCTAAATTTAATCAATATATCGTTTTCTGTGTACTACGTAAGTAATTAATTTTTGTTTATTGACGAAACCCAGAAAACGTCAGATAACGATGAATTTATACTGGAACGGAAGTTGTTTTCTAGTGGTTGATATATATTTTCCAGCAATTTTCTGAGTACATGGATGCCTTTTACTTTGATCTATTGATTAAATGGAAGCTCAGTAAATGCAGTCTTTACGTTGAATTTTAATTTACTTCCCTTTACCACGAATGTACGCTATATTATTCTATTCTATTACGGTAGTGAAATAGCCAAATTAGGAGGCATTAATAATAAAACTGCTTGTTCTCTCAAGCTACTAAAAGCCATAGTTAAACGCGTTTGATTTGCTATAGAACATCTTTAAACCACCAAACATGATCTTCAGGACATCTTTGAACTCATCTTAAGACGGATTGACTGATATGCTTTTTACTACATAAATAATGTTACAATCTTCAAAATTCACACCTCTTTAGAAATTTCTCAAAGATTAATCCTTATTGTTGTACGTATGAATACTATAACTTTATAAAAATAATGTTCCTTTCTTAGGTGAAAGAAAGATATATCTGAAATTTTAACTTTATGCTTTCGTAAAAACTTTCATAAAAATAGTTGATCTATGGTAATTTATTTTTCAACGCCTATCCCAATTCACTTTTGCAGTAATATTAGTAATATAAGTAATATAGTGATTACGACACATGGACAAACAATTAAACCACAATACGGTGAGCAAACTATAAAAGCAAATTGTAACAATTTATTGGATACTGTATTGAATGTAAGCTCAACATGCTTCCCAGTCAATATTTTCCAAGAATCGCTTGAATGTGGTTTCTAGGAAATTAAAGTAATTAGCAAACGCTACCATTTAATTCAACTGCATCCTTTCTGTCATATCGAACACATTGAAAATGAGATTTCAAAAAACTAGAAAAAAAGTTGTTAAAAACAAGTGCTGGATAACGATAGAAAAAATAATTAAAATTTATTGTTTCCTATTAACAGTGTGTGCCACTCACAACACACCGCAGCCACAAACGATGATGGGCCCTCATCGATAGTGACCACATCGTATGACAGCTCTTAAATCACTTGTCCCTTCGACCTAACCCGATATGCGCTAGGGGCTATGGTTCCATTTTTTGTAGAATTAATTTCCATTTTCCATTATTGCACTGGTAACAATCGCTTCAGCCACAACGAGAGAGAGACAGAGACAGTTGAGTTAAAATTGATTTACAAAAATCTTATCACCACTTTGTGAAGTGGGAAGAACACTCCAATTATGGTTTTTCAATATGAAAAACATGAAAAACAGGGACAAAAACTGATCACAGCTACTGATGTCCATGTACACAAATTGTTTCATTGTGATAAGCGTGTAACCATCAATCATTTTCAAGAGTTACCGATAATGGTTTGAGGTTGGAGATATGAAAGGCTGTAAATTGTGCGATACTCAATCAATAACTGCATCAGTGTCCATGCAGTGTATCGTATTTGGAAATTTGAAATATCTTTCATGTACTCTCCTTTAAAATTTGGCGTAGTACTTTACCATTAATTGTACGCGCATTTTTTTTTTACTTTTCATAGAAATATTTCATATTCACCCCAAACCAGATGCACCAGATTCGCATAATGTGTTGGAATGAGTGTACCTGCAAACTGCTGTTCAGCTATCTCATTTAGAAACTTTTCTAAACTAGACAACCGAATAGTTCGGAAACATTTAGCAAAACTCCATCATGAATAGACACCGTTTCCATTTAAACTTTGCCGGTCCACTATTCGTTGTTGATCATGTGCACCTCGTTACCACGAAAATATTATTTGCAACCGGACACATGACGGGAACTTTCATCAAAAACTATTAATGTGTTCTACTCTACCATAGTCGTGCGAAAATTTGCCACTAAAATGATAGCGTTCTGTCGAAATATATTATTCAATGCCTTGATGAGTGTATGTACCGAAACACATATAACAAGAATCGCTTGTAGTAGAACGAGATTTGCTGGCGGGCAGAATTGAATGTTTTGAAATTAACTGTTGAAACTTTTCCAATGTTTGGTAGGGTTTTATTAACCGGCATAAGTTTTATTAATCTCATTTTCCGAATGTACATCAACAGCTAAACTAGAATTATTTATAACCAAATTCAATTCATTTTACCAATCAACATGTTCTACATCCACTTCTATTCCAGTGAAAACCTCAGTAAAAACTAAACT
The DNA here is from genome assembly GCA_002091835.1 of Anopheles maculatus. Taxonomy (NCBI): domain Eukaryota; kingdom Metazoa; phylum Arthropoda; class Insecta; order Diptera; family Culicidae; genus Anopheles; species Anopheles maculatus. The sequence continues at coordinate 164,620 of KZ061761.1, forward strand.
CTCGCCAGCTTATTGAAAGATCAACGAGAACTACACTTTTTATCGTTCGTTTCGAAGAATTCTACCTACACATACCTAGCCGATCCGAAAGCTTAACCTTAGTGGCACGATTATCATGACAAACAAGTGAAAATGGTTGTTGTTACAAAAAATAGCATTTCCATTTCATGTAAGTAGACTGCAACAGTTTCCGGGGAAAAAAACCCCTTTGACGATTACAACTCAAACTGCTGCGACCAGCAGTGTGTTGGTGAGCTGTGCTCGGGTTTGTTTTGTTGAAAAAAGCGAAAAAGAAAACCGATAGAAGCCACAAAACGCTGTAAACGGTCGACTGCAAAACGCAAACACGTATTTGCATATGCATTTGCCAAAGAAAAACTTTTCTCCAGTAAAAGATGGTAGTGAGAAGCTTTCGTTTTGTGTGTGTGCATGTGGTAGTAGCATAAAAAAAAGAGCACGGAAACGATTAACAACTACCATAAACGTACAGCGGAGTCAACAAACTTAAAGACGAAAGTTTAAGAGTTTTAGGTATTTTTTTTCTGAAAGTAGATATAGTTAGAGATATTGCACTATTAGATGAATTATATAAAGCTGTTCGTTTATTTGTGATACCAAATAAGCTTTGAATTAGAACATTCGTTTCACTTTTGTAACATTATTTGTTTAAGTTTTTCAGCGTTTACTTAACGTTTCTAATGTATTTTGATACTTTCATTATAATATATTTTGATACTTTCATTGATACATTCATTGGTTTTTATCAATCAGATTTTACATTTTTTGTGTGTTTTTGTTTCACAGAAGTAAAATTTATTACAAACAATATCTTAGTGATTCGACCGTTTAGTAATGATTTATCAATCTTCAAGAACGAAACATCCGAAACATTCCATGTGGATTAAAGCTTATTTTTAATATAATTTAAATAATGTTTTGCATAAAATTTGTTAACGTTATTGCTGTGAAACAATTAAATTAAAAACTAAAACATTCATGAAATTTATACACTCATAGTTGTGTATTGAACATGATAATTGCATACGTCCATAATACCACAAAAAGTAAAATTTAATGCCTCACAATCATGCACCATTTCAACATATTTTCATTATTGTCCACGCCGTACCATATTGTCATAAAACACCTTAAGACCTTCACTATCAATCGTCAACTGGTGGACAGACAATACGTACGCCGCTTCGCTGTAAAATGCAACGATGCATTCCGTCGTCGATCGTCCATTCTGTTGCCATCCCACCCCATCACGATACGTGTGCATAATCCACCCGGTGCATATGGTTTACCGGAGATAGCGAACTCACCCAGGGAAGTTTATTATAAAATTGTTCTCCCCCGTGCACAATGCCGAATGCTCGTACTGGCACGAAATTGTCAAACTGCCAAAGGTATATTGGCTGCCGTTGTGATGGTTCCCAGCACGTTGCTACAGCAAGGTGTCGATATGTTCCAAGTTACAACGAGGAACGGCATGTGTGCTGCGTATCTCCATGCACTTGTTTCTCCCCCGGTTGGCATTGGTTCCGGCGTCCATCAGCCACGCTCGGAACTTGCACTGAGTGGAACATTCTGTAAACTATGTGCCCTACTTTCCGTCCGTCGGAATGCTGCCACTGTACGAGCGCCCATTATCAGGGGCAGCACGGGAAGTCATTTAATAAATTGCACAAATTATGAACGGAAGCCTAATCGATGGCAGGCTGGCTGGCTGGTCAGTATCAGCATCATCACCATCGTCGTCATCGATCGCGGTACTTCACATTTTGCTGGTGGGTCACTGCCTGGCGTTCCCTGCCGGTTGTGAATTAATTGTGGCACTCGCAATTCAATCAACTATTGAAGTATGTTGGTCATTTGGTGGTACCCGATGGGTCAACCGTTCCATCCGTACCAACGTGGTCTATGGGTGGTCTCGGGAAGCGAAGGAAGGGTTCGACATTCCCGGTCCCGTGGGTGTAGACTGACTACGTACTGAAAGTTCAAGATTCGATAGGTTTGGGCGACTTTAGTTGTGCGCCGGTACGAGAAATGGCATAGTTTGGATGCCAATTAGCGTAATGGTATGGGCATTACACATTTACCGCAACCATTTGCCAAGTTCTTGAAGGTGGCTGTGACGGGAAATCGATGGCGAGGATGCGCCACTACTTGTTGTAAAACTTTGATATTTAGAATCAATTAAGCCAACTGTATTTATCCTAAATTTTCTTTACTTTACTCTTTACTCTTGATTGAAAGAGCGCTTGCACCTACTCTCATTGAGACTGCATCAATGATCTTCTGTGCTGTCATGTTCACTGCATCAACATTCACCATGAATAGAAAGTGCTCTAAGCACACGCACATCGCATATCATCTCAATGTGAGGATCTCATTTACCAAGGTTTGGTTTTTAAATTGTAATGGTGGTACAATTTATTGGTAAATCTATTATGCACACCCGATTAAGATGGTTTATACCCAACAGTGAGTCGTTCCCATTGAGATGAGACGAGAAAACTGTGAGTTGAAGATGTGAGAGCTGTCGCTATGATGATCATAAACTATTTTGCTTATGACATGGGTAAAGTGCTTCAGAATTAGCCACAGATGTACAAAGAAATGAATGTTTCTAAATAGAATAGTTAAATAATTTTTAAAATTAAGAAAATTTTACAGCACACGAAAAGGAATGAATTTGGATTGATACTTTCTTGCACAATTGTTACACAAAATTGTTACTTTTAAAATACCTTTTTCCAACAGAAATCACACACAACGTTGCACATTATTAAACATTTAAAGTGCTGCATCCCTCACAAAGCTTAAAATCTTCATCGACAGCATCATTAAAACAGACCTATTCGGGCACATTCTACAGCAATGAAACATTCGATTTAGTGAATCGAAAGGAAAAACTAGAATCCCTCCGACAGTCCACTTACCCCGAAGCTTACCGAACTGCATTCATCATAAACCTTACGGAAACGGTCGATCGTATTCCGTGGAGCGTTATGAATTATGTATACGGAAATTATTCAAGTGGTTTTGGGTACGTACTGCAAAGAAGATTTCTTCTTCCCATCATCCACAACCCGCCGAGCACTACACACACCGCAGTGCAATCAGCATTACTGCCGTACCAGTTTATGCTGCGACGCTAACGTCTGGCGCACTTTTTTCACACCCTGCTCAGCCTTCTCCGTGCTCCGTGCAAGAAACATCACTCATCACCCACGGCGCTCGACACGGCGTTAAAGATGAAAGCAATGAATTTCGGCACTGGTACTGTTGCACTGTAGGGCCGCCGCTTCTCCAAAGTCCAAAACATAATCCATACCGCGGCACGGTTGCGAGTGACGAAGGAACATAAATTTAAACCATTTTGTTTTGGGAACGGTCTCGGCCGTCCGAATGATCCTCACTGTTTAATGGTGACGGAGAGCGCTCACTCGAAGGGCAGCGGCTGCTGAACATTATCGTTAACAGGGCGATAACATGAGCGCTGGTCGTGGGGAGACAAAAAGAATAAATGTAATCTTTATCGATGGCGCACGTTGAGTGATGTGCCGATGTGGGATTGTTTCGTCTTGTCATCGCTTACATCGAGATCACATAAAAAATCGATTATCCATACCCATGGGATAAGAGAGAAATTTTGTAGGTTCTTTTTTCTTATAATGTTGTCTTGCTATGTGTAAAACCAAATACTTAACTGTCTGTTTGTTTATTTTCAGAATCGTTGGCAGCAAGCATCAGGTAAGGACATTTATTCCACAAAGAACTGAGGGTGTTAATGACAAATTGCTCATTTTTAAGTGTTCTCTACTAAAATATCTAAAGCATCTATTTAATAACAACTACGAAAACAGAACGTTGAACAAAAACAATGCGCTCGATAATAAGGTGAAATTAGTTTTTTTTGCCACAAACTTCATTATCAACGGCGCTGATTAATTTTGAACAAGTAAAGTTGCGTCGTGTTCCACCAATATTGGATAAAGTTTTGCAACGTAATTTGAAGCAAATATCATGACTTAGGAAAACAACTTCATGGTAGTGAGCATTCAACTGGATAGTCAATACCAATTTATTTAATAAATTGTTTTATTTTCGCATCTAAAGACACAATTGTATTTGATTTGTAAGAAACCGAATCTTGACAAATGACAATGCAGAAAATAATTCATCACTAAAACACCGAATAAGTTTCAACGTATGTGATCAACGCCATGAACAGTTCAACAAAGAATTGTGACATCTCGACTGCAAGCTGCGCGAAAGACAATAGAAAACATTCCCCAAAATCCACACAAAATTCTTGCCTTTGATGGCAATCTTGCAAACAGTGCCGGGAATGTTGCTTCTCGTAGTCATGCAACCACCATATGCTTCTATTATCAAACACCAAAGAAAATGTTATCCCTTGGTTTCCTCGTTTGTATTATGGTTTGCAATAAGTTCATAAGGCTTACCGATCAAAGTCCTACCGATGGAACTTCGATTGCTGCGTACCGTTTGATGTGTGCTGAAAATGTAGTCAATGTTGAACCATCTACAGCTGGAAACGATTTCCTATTAGGTGAACCAGAATTTTCTCGAGAACCAGCCGGTGCCGCCTAAGGCTTGGCTTGTGGTTGTTTATTTATTTGTCTGATACTACTCCGCAACCTCCGTTCGACATTTGAATTTCAAATTTTGACATACGCAATACTTCCGATTGCATCCGGTGCAAATCGATTTGACAAACTGGAAATGCTGAAATTATAAAGCATGCTCGGCAAATTAAATTCTGCTAAGCCGACAGCTTAGGACCGCACTGCTCAAACAAGGCCAGCAGGAACGCATTTGCATCGAACAACTGCACATCTGCACACTGCACAATTGTGTTTGTCTCAAGTTTTATGAATCTTTCGAACAAACCTTCAGCCTTCATTCCCATCGATCGACTCGCCTGTACCGTGGCTTCGCTCCGTAACATTAAACAGAACATTTGACTATTATTTCGGAACACTGTATCTCATGGTACCACTCGAAACAATTTCCTTTCTTTAGAAAAACATGCACACACACACACGATAAAAGTAACGCTGTAAGAATCACTTCGTTGTAAGTATCCTGCTCCTTTTGCATACAAACCCAAACCAGGATGCAGTCATCCGGTGGTTGTTGTTTTATCACGCCGTGATTAACACCCGCTGGCTTTACCACGTCTTGTTCCAGAATTTTCCCACACTCCCACACGCATCCACTTGTTTTTCACACAGCACTGCCCACTTACAGCATCGAGCGAAAGAGGCTGCTTAAACGATGTGCACTCGGGCTGTGTTGTGTACCCTTTTTTAACCATGGCTCCAGTTGACTGGTTGCAATTGGGATGGGATCGTTTGATTGCTTCCGGGGCCAAAAATTGGTGAGCCGTTCTAGAGATTTGTAAGCCTGCTACCTCTGTATCGGAGGTTGAGCATTTTAAGAGCGTACGTAGCGAAACAACCGTCTATTGACTTTATCAAATGGGTCCCACTGTTGAAACCGAACCGAAATGCCGAAATAAAATGAAGCTTTTGTGTAGCGAGTATTGTGCGCCTGTTGAAAATTGCAGCGTAGTCATAATGCAGGCCTATGAAATATTGATTTCTCAATGCAAATTGTTTTGCTTTACATTGGCAGATTGATCAACTAGTCGACAAAAGGAATCCTTTAGAAATTTCAAATTTGTTGAGCTTCCATGTACAGACTGATTATTCCGATACGGGAATATCAGGCTGCTTATTATTGTGTAATGCTTTATCATCGATTTAAAGCGAAATAAAAATTTAAAAGGAATGTTTTATAGTACTTATTGCTTATTATTTTTTTCCTTTAATTATTGAGTATCATGAACACACATGACAATAACTGAGCTTGCCAAAGAAGCTAGAAAAATGTGCTCAATTCAATTTTGTATTTATACTCAAAATATCTAATGTTTTTAGTGCTGACTAGTTTATTAGTTTGCATTGGACAATTCAGCCTCTACCCGCAAAAGCACATACAAAATTTCATCTGAGACCTCAATATTTGCAGTTTTTTAAATAGTGTATTTATATTAGCATGGGCGGCCCGGTGGTGATGCGACAGCGGCGCCGGTCTTCACACGGCAGGACCGGGGTTCAAGTCTCATCTGGGCCGTTCCCCCATAGTGAGGATTGACTAACCAACTATGAGGTATCAATTAGTCTAGTAAGCCAGAAATGGCAGGCATGACCTTAAGAGGTCGTTAGGCCAAGAAAGAAGAGATTTATATTAGCATACATACCAATAAACTTTACTGTTGTGAGCCTTCCAGCTTTCATATATCTGGCTTGACAATTTTTCCTGGCTGTGTTATCGCGAACACCATAATATTCCTGCTAGTAAGCAATGTCTGTAGGGTTATTGTTGTTGTTTAAATTTTAAAGACATTTTGGATCTCTGCGGAAATGTCTGTAGGGTGATGATTGGAAGTTGCATGTGGCGACTTACACGCTTTGAGATTATGGGTCCATAATTAATGAAGCTCACACATCGAGACCCATGTCCATGCAATCGATAATGCAACCTGGAACCTAATATAGTGTGAGTAACCAGTGCTGCTATCTATGCAGCGTGATTGTGCCCTTCCCAGAAAGCTTGTATGCAAATTTTACAAAAATTGTTAAGCTAAATATGATTTAGTTCTATAAATCGCCATATTTATTTTATTTTATTTCCATTATGATGCTCCGATCCTGTATTGTCACAAATTTCAAAATTTTAAAGTTAGGTTTATATGTATCAAATACAATTTCTTTAAACTTTTGATTCAACACAAAAAAAAACACTTTAAACATTTGTTAAAAGCCACTGAAACTTTCTGCAACTGTTCTAAAAATGTTACCTTATAGTTCTGTTATTTCCTTCGACGTTGGCCAAAATACCTTTTCTGTGTTCTGAATACCTTTTTAACACACTCCAATACTCTCGCAATGAACCCACAAAAAATGGTCTCACCTCCGAATCGTGCCGATAATGAATGGAAGCGTCTAATAGATGCGATTTGCGTGCATTAATGCTGACCCACGTACAACCCAAACCTAAGAGTGTCGGAATGTTTTGGACTTATTTAAGGCAAACCGGCAAACCCTCCCAAGGCGAACGGTATTTGTATGCACTCGCCATGGTTGCGTATGCAAGTCTCAAGGATAGATACTTCGAACGGTGTGTTGGACCGTGCTGGTAAAGAAAAGAAACATTCTAGAAAGTGGAATGATGCTGCACCGCATTGGCGTGTTTCTTCGGTAAGCAAACGGGAAGTACATACAGTCACCCTGAAGCAGCCATCGAACACGTACACGCTACGTTCTTCAGGGATGGTTCTCTCTTTCCGGAATTGCTTTCTTCTTTCACCCTCTATCTCCTGCACGCGCGTGTATGTGCAATGCCGAAGGAAACGCAAGATACGATTATTCGACAGTCTGTGGTGAGTTATTTGCATTTTTGTCCTCTTGACCGGTCAGGTTTCGCATCGATGCACACGATGTTTAGGGCCGGTGTTGACTGAGCATGGTATTATCACTGGCTTGTCGTATGCACTTTCTACACCCCGGTTCTGCACCATATCGCATGCTGCACTTGGCGAAGTACATCGGAAGAAGCAGTAACAGCAGCATGAGTGCAAGAGTGCTGCTGGCTATACAGTTTATAAATTTATTCTCTTGCTGACGTGTGGAATGACCAGGATGACTGAGGATGAGCTAAAGAATGAAACAGAACTGGAAGAGTTCAGTGTAATGTGACTCATTTGGTATTTGTTTTGAACTAGTTCCTGTTCATAAGTCATCCATTATTATTTCTTATATCAAGCAAAAGGAATATTTTAACGTATGTTAACTTAAAACACAATCTTTGTTTTAAGGGAAAAGTACAAAAATACTGTTACAAACATCATGTTTGCAGCCACCATCAATCGATCATTTCCATAACCTACACATTCTTTCCAAAGTTCTCGATTTCATATAAATACTTCACAAAGAAAGCACAAGCCAGAAGCAACAAATGGATACAAAACACTGGCTGGAAAGATGCTGACTGCATCCTGGCAAAACCCAATAAACATTCAACTTTCTGCAACAATCACT